>JAOBAT010081185.1:0-19421 GCA_026413305.1 Hydrozoanthus tunicans | reverse complement strand
AAGGATGGATGGGGTGAGGGGGCTTATTTCAAATTTGAAGCTCTAGACGGGGGCTTATTAGACCGTTTACGGTATTTCAGCTTGCACCACTTGACTTTTTATTAGAAAACAACTAGTTATATATAATCAAGCTAAATAAATATAAAAAACAACATGCACATTTTTTTACTCATTGTGGAAAAGATTTACACAGACCTTAAGTAACGATAAGTTTTTATCTTTGCAATGATTTTTAAATAATTCTCTCTGCAATTCTAGTCAATGAGTCAAGTTATTCGATTTTATAGCTAGGAATAGAATCGTACCTTTTGGGACTATGACGATGTAGTGTGCTTCAGCTGGTTCACCCACCCCTCCCTTGTTAATTGCATAAACGCGAAATCTGTAGGTTATTGTAGGCTTGAGACCAGGCAAGCGGAATTGGGTGGTTTCCATGTCTGGGAATGTTTCCTCTTTAGCCGTACCCCCCTTCACTTCCTTGTACTGTACGCGGTACCGAATGTTGCTATCTCCCCCATCATCTGGTGGCGGGTCCCATGCTAAGATGATAGTTGTTTCATCAAGCTTTCTAGTAGTTGGTGCTGTAATGGTTGGACGACCTGGGCGGCCTGTGTGGGAGTAAAAGAAAGGTCATTCTGAGCCCCCCTTGACAAAACTATGTTTCGTGGCCTGATTTTGACGAAGCCTGTTGCATCGGCAATACCAGAGCGTTTTCTTACGCCTTCTAACGATTCAAACGCTATCTCACTCTGGAGCTCCAAACAGATTGGAACGCCTAAACAACTTCTTCCACATAAAGGTAGAATGAACAACAACAACTACACCTCAAAGGTATTTATATATAGGAACAAAGAAAGGGTTATGAAAGAGGCTTGATATAAAATAATGTGTTATTATTATTATAACTATTATTACTATTATTATTATTATCATTATTATTATCACATAAAAATAGCTTAAATCCTTGGCAGATGTTATGCCGTTGGATTCCTTAAGAGAGTGAGTCATAGCCAATGACCAGGGCTCCCTCAAGTCTTTTCAACTTGTATCTAACACTCCAGCACTTTTCTTAGCCGTTCCCAGTAGAGCTGTTTTTTGTAAAAACTCAGTCTTGATCTTTATACCTAGCTTGTCAGTCCATTTACCCAGGTTTTTTGACACACTTCCAAGAGCCCCAATGACAATGGGCACCACTTACACCTATTTCATTTTCCATATCTTTGTATTTAATATTCTCAAATTATTATTATCATTATTATTATTATTTGTTATCATTATCATTATCATATTATCTAATAAAAGTATAGAGAGAAAAAGCTCACACTTACAGTACTCGTGTGTACTGGCAATGACCTGCTCCGCAATGCCACGAGCTCCTTTACTGCGTGCAACCACAGAAAAAGAATATTTTTCTTTTCGTTTAAGGCCTTTGACTACGTATGAGTTGCCGAGACTGCGCCCATAGACGGGGTCTGTCAGCTTGGGAACGTCGACTGTGATGGTCACTTCCTTCTCTTTCGTCACGAAATACTGAACAATAGGCATCCCCCCCGTTTCCAGTGGCTCTTTCCAGCGTAGTGTTACTGAGTTACAAGTTGAGTTCCAGGTCACGTCTCTGGGCTTGCCAGGGGGTCCTAGAAAGTACTTTTCATTAGTATGGAAGACACAGTTAAGCCCCGATTACTCGAACCCTCGGTAACTCGAATTCTCCGATAGCTCGAAGCAAAACTGATTCTACCTTGGATTTGTTTCAGATAATTTTTTTGAGTTTTAACCCCTATAGTTTGAAACCCCGATAACTCGAAGCAATTTCCATTTCCCCAATACTGGCGTTCAACTGTACATACAATATGACTTGTTTGGTAGTTTTACAAAGTCGACAAATATTAGAAATCTTAGAGAACTCGTTGGTAGACAAGAACTTTTTCAATTAACCATAAACAGAAATTTGTGAAACAGACATGAAGAATACAAACATCTAATAACCGAGAGCGAGGTCTGTCCAGGAAAATATTTTGCCCGAGGTCTATCACTGTACGGACCGAGCGAAGCGAGGTTTTGTACGAAAGACCGAGGGCAAAATATTCTCCCGGACAGACCAAGCAAAACGAGTTATTAAGGTTTTTATTAAATGGCTCATTATTTTGATTAAAAAGCATTTATTTCTTGTAAAAATATTCTCAACAATGTTCATTGAACTTCAATTTTCGCACCGTCGACAAACTTGACGACTTTCTCCATTCGCTAAAGTTTTCATTCAATGCTTTACCTTTCTGGTTATTATTTTCAGTTGACGTCTCTTGTAGAACTTTTCTTGGGTCAATCTTCAATACTTGTAACCTCGAGGGGATAATAAAATTCACCGGACATTGTTTTGACTTTTGAAGTCCGTAACTCAAAAAATGGTTCAGTTCATAAGTTCAGCCAATCAGAACGCTGGAAACTTGGTTATTGACCGAAAATCAGAGTTACCATTTAATAAAAAAACGATTAACAGTCATTCCGAGAGCGCGCGTTGGATATGATGTGATAAATTGCTAAAAAAGGCGCATAGCGCCGAGTTGGCTACAAATCATCCTACAAGCGCGAATGGAATTATTGTTTTATTAAGTTTCTTGAGTTTTCCAAATCTATCAATACTTGAAAACGAAACCCCAAAATTGTTCAGTTCATATTTCAGCTTTGCAAAACTGCACAGTCAGTTTCCATTAATGGTCAATTCGGTGTATGAGCTGGTAACCGAGATTGAGTGAGCTAATAAGAACAACAACAACAACAATAACAATAATAATAATAATAATAATAATAATAATAATAATAATAATAACAATAATAATAATAATAATTAGCATTTATATAGCGCCTTTCTATAGGTACATGCTCAAAGCGCTTAACAATAGTTTACAGTTGACTTTGGTATTGAGGGTCTTAGACAGTCCGCTCTACACGGCTCACAACTATTTTCTTACGTCACAACCATTTTCTAAAATTGTCTAGAAACACAAGCGATGCTGTTTTATCCCTTTTAGAAAATAACTATAGAGAAAGTGGATTTTGGAAAATCCTCCACCTTTTTTGAAAAAAGATCTTGAGCTGTGTGACGTCAAACCCATTTTCTGTTCTCTCATAGAAAATAGATTTGTAACGAATCAGAGCGCGCGTTACATCAGGATTATTTTCTAAAACGCAAAGAAAGATTGCTTTAATGAAGAGTTGCACTGCTTTTTACTTCAAAACTATGTTGTATACTGGTCGATGTATTCTCAGCATGAAAATTTAAACATTCTGGTGTGGGAAGTGTGAAATACCGGAGAACAATGGGAAGTTCCCCGGGGAGGTTCACAGTTCTTACACGGATATTATTCAAAAAATTCTTTAATTTGGTAAAATTGCTCCCAAAGGTCTTAAAAGGCGTTTAATAAGATTAAATTAAAATGGGTTGCTCCATAGCGGTACGTTTCTATATATTCTTGGGATATTCATTGAGTTTTGTGCCACTCGCCGAACGTCGCGTCTTGTCTTTTTGGTCCTTGCTTCCGTGCAAGTCATTGGAAGAAGCCTGAGTACGATCTTCAAGCCACGTGATACCTTGTTACATATCCTCATTTAAAAATGTTTTTCGACCAATCAGTGCGTGCGTTCTATTAAGCTTATTCTACAAGTGTAGGCACTAGTCAAAGCCACATACCTCTCCTTGAGAATTGGAACCAGCAGTTTTCTGTTCTTTACTCGAAGACCGTTTGTCAGGAAGCGGGGATCCTCGGCTAATTCTTCTAACTCTAAAATCTTCACAATAAAATTGAAAATTATATAATGAATAAATATGTAGTTATGGATAAATGAATAGATAAAAGTGAATGAATGAATAACTAAAAAGCAAAAAACTGGTGAATAGAAGAGCAAAATTATGCTACATAGTTTATTTTTACTTTAGTATTTACATGGACGCGTCAAATCCCTACACCAGCACTGGAGATGTTCACGGGAAACATATTTTTTACTATAAATTCTTTATTTACTGCCTTTATTTTTGATTCATTTTTGATTCTTCGATTTTCTTCATTTTTAGTTTTTTAAGTGTTTTTGTGACGAAAGGTCTTGTGGGGCCTCTCGTCACAATGTCATCGGTTTGAATGAATGAGTTGAAGCAGGCGTTCCTAGCAGTTATTCAAACATGTGATCGTCGTCAAGGAGATCTCGCTGGCTATAGGTAAGAGAACGAAGGCTCGAATTGGATTGGATTATATTTAACTTTTTCTTCTGAAACCATGATAGTTCACTATGCTAAAACCAATACTAAAGTCGCTACTCATAAAAAAATTTGCATTTTCATTCTCTTAACTTAAATTACCGTTGTTATGAATTCTGCCTTGAGTCACATGCAGTCTTTGACTGCCTATTTTTTTAGTATGGTGAAAAGGAAATTCAAGTAACATTGTATTGTGTTTTCCCGCCTTGTCTTACGGGCGCATATGGAGTGCAGAACTGTGATATGTTCACACCTCCCTGAATGAAATAATTGGCGGCTTTGACAGGCCAACAATCCTTTTATACACGAGTCCTTGTTCAATGTTAATCAACATTCAAAAAAAGGTTTGGTTTCCGTCCGAAAACTAGGGTGAAAACCAACTACCTATTCAAAACACAAATACAAAAATTAATTTCGGATTCAAAGTTTGAGGATTGAACATAACGTATTTTGCTGAAAATTTTTTTGGGGGAGGGAAAGGGGGAAGGGGGGGGGCATTTGTGGCTGTAAAAAAGTTAATGCATTCCGTTCGCAAAACTTTGCAGGTCTGGCAATAACAACCAAAAAGGACGCTATTCAGTAATACCTAGCGTGTGTTCTAATTTTTAAAGGCTTTTAAATTCTTATAAAGGTTGCCTGGGTGGCCTCGCTGCAACGCTCACAGTAGGTAGCGTGTTCTTTACACACCTTGCACAGCTCTTTGAAAAGTTTGTCATTTCCCCCTCCTATCACTATGTAGCCGTCATGTGTCTTGAAGGCCTGGAAGAAAAAAAAAACAGATGGCTGTCTGCAAGCTGCTGATTCTAAAACCTTAAGCAATCCAAGGGATGCTGACCTTTGCCAAACCTTTTTTTTTACATCTCACTAGGATTTGTTCTTCCTATAGGAAAAGCCCCTCCCTCCCCTAGGTTAAACCCCCTAAGAAAAGAACCCTCTATGAATGCAAACCCTACAGTAAGAATACCCAAAGATATACTTTTACCAAGAATAAGTACCCTTAGAATTAGAAAATCCACCTGGTGGAGAAGCACACCCTAGATTAAGCACCCGAGGATAAAAATGCACTATAATATGTACCCACCTAGAGGATAAGAACCCCCCCGCCTCCCCACGGATAAGCTTAATACCCTAGATAAAGGTCCCTTGTAGGACATCCTGTATCAAGCACCCCAGGATATAGTTGTCATAACACCATAAAAATGCACTAACCCCCTGCATCATTACCACCTTAGAAAGCAGCCCTCCTCCCATTTTCTGAATAAATACCAACCTTCTAATGCTGATTTACAAAGAAGTTCAAGGAAATTTTCAGCATTTGAAAAAGCAGGTACATAACATCTTTCTGTCATCCTTATTGAGGAATAAAATAATACAGGAAAAATACTTGAACTATATTTTGTTAATAAATAAGCAAATAATCAATTATTATTGTAGCATCCAGGAGCTGTATTAATCAAACCTGATAAGGTACTATGCTATGATGGGCAGTCCCATAGCGGCCAGTCTGAAAACCAGCTGTAAGATAGCTTGTACCCACATGAGTCAACAATGAAACCTGCAGTGCACACACAAATGTTAACAAACAGTTAGTTGAAACCTTACAATAAAAATGATGGAAACTGGCAAGCTTTTAGTGTAATACTTTCAAATATCAACACAGGGAATACTTTTTTTTGCCCAATCTGGAGTGGGAATTTAAGAAACAAAGAATTATTTAATTATTTTGTTCACAGTTTTTCTCTAAATTACTAAAAACTGGGAACAAAATACAATTTTCAACTCATTCTTATAGGTAACTGAGACTAATGGAATGCTAGAATGGGAACTGTATTCCCATTCTAGCATAAAGTGGATCCCTTAAATACCCTACAGAAAGAGATTGAGAACTAACTGATGTGAGAAGCAAGTTTTCAAGATTGGAAATGGGAGCTGCACAGAGAAGCCCACTGGAGTGAAACATATTGAATGCACTTCACTCATCTACTAATAGCTTACTGCATACTTGAGATGATAACAATGAGCAGTCGATCTTCTGTCCCTTTCCTGTCCTTTGTCTCTGTATCAAAGCAGCCATAACTGCACCATGTGCATACAACCCAGTCGTCAAATCAGTCATTGCTATTCCAACTCTGCATGGATCACCATCCTGCAGTGATTATCACATCAGAAAAAGAACAGGAGTGAGGAAAGAAAGCCTTCAAAGCTTCTTCTGCCAGGGTTTCACTTTTATTTGGTACATTGGCAATTTGTTTGGTTCAATAACTCAGGCAAATGTAAGCTGCTACGTATACCCTCAATCAATTAGCCTGCAAAGCAAGTGCAAAAGGAAGGGAAGGACAAGCCCATTTGGTGAGGCACCTGTCTGTTGTGCAGATGACCTGGTTTGGATTCTCATTGCCGGACCTTCACTTGGGGTTTGAAAACAACTGAGGAGAAGGTACTGACTTTACTTTAACATCTGAAGGTGGTTAGACCATCATGTCTTCTTGGAAAAATTACGTTTAGCCATAGTTTCCGAGTGGCAGACCTTGAAGGGAACTCCTATTACAAGTTCACCTGTGACTACTGAGTCAAAAATGTTAATAAAAAACTTAGTTACAATGGCCAGTACCTCATCTTCTTTTTAATTTTTCACCTCCAATATCCCCCTCCCCTTTTCACTTGCTACACAGGCTACATCCAATAAGATCAAAGAACAAATTATTGGGCAAGTCATTAAGCATACATACATGCAATAACTTAAATATACATACTACAACATGTACAGATGCTGCAGAAGATTATCACCTCTGGGCCTGTAATGTGCATTAGGCCACCAACTGCTGCTGCAACCACATCATACCCAGCCTTATGGCCATGTGGCCCCCCTGGACCATATCCAGTGATCGAGCAGTAGATTAGTGATGGTGCCATCTCTTTCAGTTCTTCATACCCAAGACCGAACTTTTCAAGCTTACCAGGTAGATAGTTTTCCATTAAGATGTCACTTTGCATTGCCAACTGAAAAATTTCAAATGAAACACCTAAGAATTTACAAAAAACAATGTGAACTACAGAATGTATAATTTATATTAATGCACATAAGCTGTGACGGAATTCAACCGCAACTTCATTTCAGCCTAGACTATGGAATAATTTAACATTGTAAAACAATTAAATTCAAATCTAAAAATGTTTCTTGAGTGCTGTCTCCTCCAATCAACTATTTATTTCATAAAATGCTTTACAGATGTTTTAATTATTGCATAGTGGCCTATATCATATTGCAGTTAACATGTTCAACTCGAAACTTGACCTGAGGTCAAGCCCAGATCAGATCACTGCGTTGTGTCCTTGAGCAAGACACTTCATCCAACTTGTTCCAGTTGACTCAGCTGTATAAATAAATAATACTAGTTCTGCTGGAATCTAACCTGTGATGGATTAGTGTCAAGGGAAATAAAAGATTCATCCACTTAACACTCAAAGACCAGAAATGAGCACCAGGATCTGATTAGCAACTTAGTAACTTAGCTTAGCTACATCATTAGCTTAAGAAAGGTTACAAACCTTTTGAACAATATCTGCACCATTAGAATCTTGTATATTCACAGCTATGCTCTAGAAAAGAAGTTACCAAAAATTAAACTTTAGTACAAAAAAACTTAATGCATACCTTAATAATAATAATAATAATAATAATAATAATAGTAAATATTATAATAATAATCTTAATACTAAAAACTAAAATCTAAAATATCAGCACCTTAAAAACTTCTGACAGTGGATATTTAAAATAATTATTAAAACATTTTATGCTGATCACAAGCTAAAGATAATGTGCCAACTTACCAATGCACTGATCAAACAATTAGAAATAAAAATTAAATTTCTTTTATTTTCATTCTTCAGAACTCTTAACAAGTTATTTGAATTATAAATTGAATAAATTGCATTTATTTGCTCTAAAATACCTCTAAAATATAAGTTATTAAATTAAATCATCTTTGCACTCAGTTTAGCAAATGAATTACTTTATCTTAAAATACTTTTGAAACCAGAATATTTAGAACTATTAAAAAATTGATCAAACTAGAAAATTTTTTAAAAAAGTAAACCCGTACACAAACCTTCTTATTTCGATTTACAGACAAAAAGTAAGTACTCTCTGTTTCATTAACAAATGGAGGACCCCATTCTCTTGTGTCATCTCCTTTACCTGAAATAACAGTGTGAAGTAGTTTCATATCAACCTAATGGATCAGCAGCGCATTGGCCGAGCAGTTATAATTAGCATGTTCAACTCATAATCCTAGTCACAAGTTTGAGCGCCAGTCAGACCAATGTGTTGTGTCCTTGAGAAGACACTATACATAGATCTAGGTCTATGAGCTACTTAGTTATAACCAGTTCTGCTGGGAGCTACCTTGCGATGGATTAGTGTCCTGTTCAGGGGGAGTCAAAGACTCTCATCAGCTTAACACTACAAAAACCAGCGATAAGCGCTGGCCCTATGAGCTACTTAGTTATAACTAGGCTCACAAAAGGATTAAACTTTTTAGCTAATGGATTGACATGAGTTATCAAACAGCATCTAACATGTAGAAGGAGAGATAAGGTGTGTATATACTGTACAAACTGAGCATGTTCAACTCATAATCCTAGGGTCATGAGTTTGAGTGCTGGTCAGACCAATGTGTTATCCTAGACAAGACACTATAAATGAGTACCAGTTCTGCTGGGAGCTAACTTGCGATGGATTAGTATCCTGTTCAAAGGGAGTCAAAGACTCTCATCTGCTTAACACTACAAAAACCATCGATAAGCACTGGCCCTATGAGCTACCTAATTATAACTAGGCTCATGAAAGGATTAAACTAATTAGCTAATGGATCGACATGAGTTATCAAACAGCATCTAACAATAATTATAGAAGGAAAGATAAGGTGTGTATATACTGTACAAACTGAGTGATTTAATTTTTGAATGGGAAACACTAGTGAAGTCAATGCCATTGAAATACCTGGTTTTTCCACTTTTATGACATCTGCCCCCAAATCACTGAGAAGCATTGTTGCAAAAGGTCCAGCTAAAACTCTGCAGAAATTACATTTATTTGGAAATAGAATGTAAGCTTTCATAATAATGTAATAGTAAAGTCACATATAAATTAATAATATTGCCTCAAGTGTCTTTTCCATGAAAAATTAATAATGATAAAAGGATGGCAATATATACAATACAATATATACAAGTTCTCCCGTTGGGGCTTTTCAGAACCTGTTTACAAGTATATACAAGGTCAGACAGTTGAGGGTCTTAGAAAGTCCACTAGAGCGGCTCACATTTTTTATGGCGCAACTAGCAGCCGATAAGAAGTGCCCTCAGTGGAAGAAACAGAAACAGGCCACAACACCGGGATCACTACCCTACTCTTTGCGACAAGTGTGTGGGTTCTTTTAAGTCCCTCGATAGAAGGAGAGAGAGACTGGACCTACGGTTTAACGTCCTTATCCGAGAAGACGCGAAGGTCTAACCATTTGCAGATGTTAGGGCAAAGGCAGCACCTTCTCCTCAAATTATTTTAAGACCCTGAGTGAAGGTCCGACCGGGAATCGAACCTGAGCCTCCCGCACTGCAGACTGGCGCCTTACCAACTGGGCTAACCAGGCAGCAGCATATATATATAATTAATGCAGAAATTCAATTTATGAGGTAATTTTAAAGAACTCTTACAGGGAGAATTATATGGTATCATAATATAACAAAAATGATCATTATCAACTATGTTATCATCATTAAATCACAAATTAAAAACTTCACCTTTTCTTGAAATGTTTTTTATCGAAGTATTCTATTACTAGTAAGTTATAACTTATAATTATATATTACACTACATATGTGATGCATCTTGAACATTTTACACATTAAACATAATTTATTAGTACAAAAGAATAAATTATTACAAATATCATTGTCACCCAGGATAATGGACGGGGATGCTCTGCCAGGCCAGACTCACAAATGATCCTCTAAATGGTATGCATAAAAGTTAAAGTTCTAAAGTACATAATTATATTTCTAAACCTAAGAGTAAATTAAAAAGGTTGTAAGCAACCACTAAAATCTTTAAGAAAAAAAGCTGTTCAAATTTTATCAAACTAATATGTCATGACACTGTTTAAAACTGTATAATGAGAGTAAAAGTAAGCAAGAGTAAGGTTAAAAACTGACTCTAAAAGGTATGGTGCATGGGAGGGGTAGCCTTGAGGGGACTGGGGCTTGGGCTCTTGAGGGACTGGGGGAGAGGGAGGTCAGTCCCTCGAGAGCCCAAGCCCCAGTCCCCTCAAGAGTCTGCTATGCAGGCTATGGGAGGGGGGGGGGAACGGTTGCAGGTCCCCAAACAATTTTCTGGCTCACAACAATAGCTTTTATAAAGGAAATTTCCAGTTTTATAATAAACCATAACAGTTTTTACTGTACCTCCCAACAATTTCTGGCTTCTGTGCCCATGCAGTGTCAGTAAGAAATCCAAAAAGATATGCCTGAGTGTCTCTTTGTCCCTAAAAGGCCTGCACCATATAGATATAGATCTATTTCAAGGGATTCCTCCATTATCACTTTTAGCTCCAGTAACATCATAATAAAATATATCAATTACTAAACTAACTTAACACTACCTTGTAAGGTCTAGGACCCTTATACCAGCCAGGGGGGTGCCTGTCATCCATCTTTTATAGATATCTGAAAATCAAATCATTTAGAGCGGGAATACTGTCTTACTGCGATTTCAAAACCTTTCTCTTTCACAGACCCTTATCTGTAATGATGCGGTTCTCTTTCCCCTCTCGGAATTAAACATTCTGATTCGTCCCATAGTCAATGAAAAAAACATCATTACGTGAGATTTTGCACGTACACTGTGTATGGTAAGAAATATTTGTGGTGTCAGCGATGTATATTACACATCATATATATAATATACCTACCTACAACACGAGAAAATTGCCCCAAAGTTGACGGATTCTTACTTTGTTTAGAAAGCTGAAATATGGATCTCCGACAACTCGGGCTCACATGAAACACTTTACTGCTCATTCCGCGGACAAAAACCCTGAACATTTTGACTTAGCGGGGAATTATTAGGGCCCACTCTCCGAACCACTCACCGTCAGTCATCAGTCACAGGGGGAAATCAATATGGCGGCTCCAGATGTCTGTACAACAATCATTCGAAGAAACAGGCCAGGAACAAAATCGGTGGTAACTATCCGTTATTGAGCGTTTTCATTCGAATAATCAAGGAGAAAAAGAGAGAATTTTTTTTCTTGGTTGCCGATGTTGGATGTTGTAATGGTTTCTTTAGCGTTCTTAAAACCCAGACAACCAACAGTTCCGCGGTTGTATTAAATGAGATTTTAAAACAATTTGGGTTTGTTCTAGGATCTTTATTGCTGGCCAGATGAACCTTTTGAAGAGATGGATAGCACCCTTGCAGTACAACAGGTATAAAAGTTGAATATCTCTCCAACCAGCACCAACATCATCAAACAAATCAATTTAAGTTTAAACTTATTTGCAAACTTCACTTTACCTAGGAACAAATGAAGTCTTTCAATGGGCGAAATCCTTTTGGTTTCTTATACTTTTACACAGAGCAATATAAGTTTTAACTAGCGGAAAGTTAAAGGTAGATGGTTGTTCTTATTATTACCTCTACCCAAAAAGATATAAGAACAGCTGTTAATGTTTGAAAATGCTGCCTGAAGTACTATTAACCAACTAAACGTTGTTAAGATCTTAGATCTGTATTATTTTGCAAAAGATAGCTTCAGAGGTTTAACTGTTCAAAAATTGTCGGTTTTAAAGTATGACATTTTTACATTTTCAAACCAGGATAAGCTATGATTGAAACAAGAATTATGGTGGTGGTGATGTTGATGAAGATGAAGCTGATGAGAGTAAAAAATACTTTCCCCCCTAAATATCCATAAACTAAGTTAAGCCTTTTTAATATATAAATACAAATAATGTACAGAGGAGACTGAAAAAAGACTTTAAATCTCTGTTACATTAATTTTACCAAAACATAGTTAAAGTCTGATCATGAGTTAGAAGTCATGGTTTTTTTTATTTTGATGCTCTTGCTGTTTAGTACATTCAGCAGCAAATTCGCAATGATTACTCAAACATTGATGCAATCCTGGAGCCTCCTGAAGGTCAGGATGAGGGTGTGTGGAAGTACGAACATTTGAGGTGAGACCAGTTTTTATTAGACAGTGCTTAGAGCATAAGTAATTCAAGTTACAATTTCATTGCATAAGAAAAATTAAAGCTTGATTGAAAAGTCTGAATTTCTGTTATGTATTTTTGATCCAAATGACAAGTGACTCACTAAATTACTTTAACACAGAACTCTGTAATTTTAAAATTTGTGCTTAAATGTGTTTTTTTAAATCTGTATATAATAGAGTTTGTTATTGTTTATTATAATATTAATGAGTCAGGTAACTAAATTAAGGTGTGAGTGAAATGTAAAAACTTTTACAGTGTATGTGTAAAGTATGAAAATTAACTTTTTTTTGGAGGTGGGTGCTGCTTCTTGCCAAAAATGAGGATTAACGAATGTAAACACTGAGCATTGTGTCTCAGAAGAAGAATATTGAATAGTCTGAAAATCTGCAATGGAGATGCTCAGCTTCTGAAACCCTGAAATCAATAATAGTACAGTCCCAAATAAGGACTACATATAGAGTGGAAATTTAGTCAAAAATGAATAATCATTATACTACATATACTATTATAAAGGACTTCTGAGAAGCTGTGTGCACAAGAATAATTACATTTGTTCCAGATTTGATGTCTCAAGAAAACAGATAAGCTTCAGTCGTTTATCACATTGTTTATCACTTTTCTTTGAAACATAAGTTATATTCAATAACTCTTAATTAATTAGCTGGAAATGTTTCCAACAATCTTCCAGTAGCCAGCTAGCTATGCTACAAGTTCTGAAAATTTTGTAGCTGGTGTTTGTTTTCTGGTAACATTGGCCACTTATATATAGGTGCCAAGTTTGAGCCCTGAATGACCACGCCCTTTTTAGCAGTACTGATAGAACCAGGAGCAAGATTTTGTCATTCAAGTGAACTTTAGTACTGCTCTTCCTCTGATGGGTGCTTCAGTAGGAAATTTATTCATAGATCTGCATGCAGTTGCATTTCAAGAGTTATTTGAGTAAATGTACTAGATTATAAATACCTGTTTAGCTACTGTATTTCAAGTTTGTTTGCCACCTGTTGTTTTCAGATTGACCAATATGCAGCTTATACTAAAATATAGAGGTGTTGCTAGGTTTTGTCAATTTCAGACGTGATTATAATTTTAAACCCCCAGTGCTTAAATACAGTAAAAAATAAATAAATCAATTTTCTGTTATAAATGTTGCAGGCAGTTCTGTATGGAGCTGAACGGGCTTGCTGTCAAGCTTCAGAGTGAATGTACACCAATGACATGCAACCAGATGACAGCTACAGAACAATGGATTTTTCTCTGTGCTGCACATAAAACTCCTAAGGAAGTAAGATCATTGTAGATACATGTATATTTATACAGCTTCCACATATTCATGCTTTCTAGGCTATCCCTGAACTTCTTGAGTCATTAACAACTCTTTCAGTATATTCATCAGGATTCATACAGGCCCTGGAAAAGCCCTGAAAATTTTTCATTAAGCCTTTGAAAATTTCATAGAGTCTTCTTGAAAAAACTAGATTTCCCAAATGATGCATTGTTTTTCGTTTCATTAACAACTTAAGACTTAAAACTTAATTTTTGCATGTTGTTGTTATATTAAGTCCAATAAACAGAAATTTTCATGACATTAGTTACTAAAACATTGTTTTAAACAGGTGATTTTGAATGTTAAGTTTAAAAAATCTTGGAAAAGCCCTTGAAAAAATAAAAATATAGCCTTGGAAAACCCTGGATTTTTTAAGTTCTGAAGGGTTACGAACCCTGGTTCATAGTAATATTGGTGTACCATACAGTATCAGAGTTAAACACAAGATTTTCAAATCAGTGAGTACCATGGTACACTTTGAAAATCTCAACTTCATACAACATATTTTGTTTTAAATGTTTATTTCTTGTAAGAAGTGTTTTAAGACTAGTTTTTAAAAGAAAAATACAGTTCTTCATTATTCTAGGGTCAGTCTGTGACATTTCATTTGCATTATGCTTGGGCTTCTTCAGGCAACAAATAGATTGAAAAACAATATTTGCAAGCTTATTGGAGTGTCCCTCATGCCTACCAACCAAAGTCACGTACAGTAAGGTCAATTAATTAAAAAAGATTATTCATTGACAGCCGAAGGAATTATACTTATGAAAATTATTATCAAATCACTGGACTTCATCAAGCTATACAATGTGCAGTCACTGACTGAAGAAACTCAATATTGTTGTTGTGAAACTTGAATGTCATAGTTTTGAAAGACCCCAGACATTGAGGTTTTGCTATGTTAAGTATTATAACTGCAAAACAAACCAAATTATTTTTCATACATTTATCATGATAGCTTACTATAATTTACCTGCTTCTGAATAAGGTGTAATGATTTATGTTTGCAGATGAATATTTTTCTAATTTGGTTTGTTTTCAGTGCCCAGCCATAGACTACACACGCCACACCCTTGATGGTGCAGCTTCTTTACTAAACAGTAACAAGTACTTTCCAAGCAGGTGAGTATTTTATATAGAAGTGATAACAAAAAGTAAATTGTTACTTTATGACTATAGATTATGAGTCAATTTGCAATTGACTGATAGGTGCAAATGCAGATGTTGCAGCAGTTCAGATTAAAGGCAATACAATGTAAAATGAATGATATTTTGCCCAAAAAGTGGTTTCAGAATTCAAATCTCTCCACCAGGAAAACCATAGAAGCAAGAAGATTTGTATTTTCATTATTATTATTATTTGGTATTGTCATTATTGAAATTTTTTAGCTCTAACAGTAACAGTTGAAGTGCTTTCCATACTTGCTTTTTGATGTTAATGTTTTTAAACTAGTATGGGTATTTGAAGTCAATTTAAAATGAAAATTGATATAAAAAACAGTATTACGTTCAAACAAAAGGCTATTATCAGTGCCAATGATGAACTTCACACAAATCAATTCAAAAGTACATGTTTTTTTAAAAGGTTGTGAAAACAAGAATTAATAATAATTAATAACTTTTAAAAAAAGCAGACACTAAGCATGCAGCTTTGACACAGACAAGTTAATTGTAGTTTAAGCTGAAATGTTTTGAAATGTTTGACACAGTATTTTGTACCTAATGGAGTCAAAGGCAAAATGCAGTTGATTGTTGCACTCCTCTATACTTTTTATTTACTTTTCACATGATATTTTTATTAATTTCCAGGGTTAGCATAAAAGACTCATCTGTTGCAAAATTAGGATCAGTTTGTCGTCGCGTCTACAGGATATTTTCGCATGCCTACTTTCACCACAGGAATTTGTATGATGAGTTTGAGGTAGCTGTCATTCTACAAGTTTCACTGCTTTTAAAAGAAAAGCTTTTACTCTTTCTCAAGCCAAGTCAAGTGACCAACTCTGTGAATAGGTTGCAGCTTATCTTGGGTTCCCTTGACTCCCACTGGACCAGGCACAAGATAGTATATATTAGGTTTAATAGCCCCCAGCAGAAGAGTCTTGCTCAACAGTGTTAAGTGCTTGCTACTGTAGCTAAAAGAAAAGAAAGAGTAGCCCGGTTTACATATCATTAACATTTGATTTCTGTATGTGACAACAACCAAAAAAAGTTTCTTACTGATCAATTAATCAGGCTTAATCTGCACCACAGACTATCAATACCTGCAGTTGACTATGCTAGATGAAAATGACAAGGTGCCAAAAACAGAACAGGCTCCCTGAAAAAATGACAGTGTACTGCACTCTTTTCAAAATGCATTGTTTTGTCCTACAGGCAGCTAGAACACAGCACATTAATATTGATCTAACCAGGGCCCAAAGTTGCAACCCTAGGAGCTTTATGAATTGAACAGACTTACTGTTCATCCACTGCACCACCAACATTTAAAGAAAGGCACCACCAAACTTTCAGCCTCAGCATACACAGGCCTCAAAATTATTCCTTTCCAAGTTCTGAACCAGCTAGTCACCAGAGACAAAAATTTCACAGCCTGAGCAGCAGTTTTAGAGTTATCCTCTTCTTTTTTTTCAGAACGAGACAAGTCTGTGTAAACGATTCACAGCTTATGTGCTCAAGTATGATTTGATGGCAAGGGAAAATCTTATTGTTCCAATGGATGAGCCATCTTTTGCTGCACAACCCCTACCCCCTCAGGAGAAAATAATTGAGGACTCCACATCCTCAGAAGAGAGTGAAGCATAATATGGATAGAAAAATACATAATTTATTTGTTCCATTGTAACCCGGTTGTTGCTGTCTTGTTCAACCTTTGCCCAAGTGTGTGAAATTTAGCAGTGTTGGGAGTTCTGTCCTTTAGTTGTGTACATCCTCCAGGTCCATGAAAGCATGCAGAGGAAGGGGTAGCGAATGATCATTAAATCAGAGACTGTCCGAGATGCCGAAACTGACTTTTCATAATCCGAGCCCGAGACTTTGGAAAGCAATGAATAATGAGAGAGCGAGACAATATTCAAGACCGAGACTAAAAAATAACATCGAGCCACAAATCAAACTTCAACTAAAAAAGAGATTTCGAGCTCTGCTGAAAACGAGAGAATGCGACTGTGAATTTGAGAAAATTCGAGACTGCGGGAAGAGAAAAATAAAAAAAACACGAGACCTCAAGACATGACAAAAACAATGAAGAGATTGTAGAATTGAAGAAATATAGCCGCAATTTGTCGAGACTTTCATTTTTAAGGGACCATTCGCTACCTCCAGAGACACGGAAACAGTCTGACAGCAGTATAATCTACAGTACGTGGCAGACAGTCTTTACCTCCGGTATATCAAGAGCAGCACTGGCCAACAGCAGCACGGAAACAAATGACTTTGACTGCCAAAAACAGCAACATATACTTTAATCGTGTTGACATTATTGTGTGCGTAATTAAATCACAAAGAAGACATTACTGCTTCAAAAAAGGTTCACTGAAGTTGCCAATGAAAGTGAAATAACCATGAACGGTATAAAATATTCTTGGTTTAAAATTTTTGTGCCAAATTTTTATTAAACCAATACTGAAAGGTATTTTATGCCTTTTGTTTAACTCTTTAACTTACTGTAAAGACCAAATAAATTATTTTGATTTTCATAATTGTCTTTTTTGAAAAAAAAAGTTTACTTCCACTTATAGTAAACCTTCGACAAGTCCCGCGGCGCTTATTAATTTCACCGAGACTTTGGTGCGACGCTTATTCGAAGTGTTTCGTTGGGAGAATGAAGTGAGTCACGTACTAGAATTGTACAAAAATTTGTTATTTAACCAGTATTCAAATTAACAAAAATTATCAACACATAGCAGTAAAATTAAGAATTAAATACTTGCAAATTTGCGCTGCGGCGAGTAGTGCGACATTTATTCGAGGATTTACGGTATTACGGGCTTCGAAACAAAGCTCGTGTCAACTAGCTGTTTTTAGGCAAAAGTGGCAAGCATTAGCAAAATTATATTATTCCACTAGGCCTTGTTTACGTTGCCTGGATAAGTGCTTTCTATTTTCAGCAATAAAACTATACTGGATTAATTGTTTGTCACTAGGGTCCAATATCGCCTAATGTCGCCCTAACATCGCCCAATTCCGTTCAGTAAAGTCGAATGTTGCACAGTATTTCCCTAGCTTATATTCTTATTTTTAAAGCCTCTTTACATCACTAACAGAGAACATTGATATGGATGTAACCATAAATACGTCATATATTATATGATAGCATTTTACCAAATGTGACTGAATATCGCCTACCGACTCCTCAAAATGTTTTAAGATGTTTTTCAAAAATTGCTAACGTCGCCAATCATCGCGGCAATATTGGGCCCGAGAGTAGGTCTCTATTTCACCCATTACTTAGGAGGGCTTAGGAGTCTATACCACTCACTTAAAAGAGCAATAAAAAGTGAATCAACAATCTTTGGTTATTAGTGACCATATTTGTCGATCTTAGTCCAGCGAATAGCTTATTCAGGCTTTGTGCAACCGGGCCCAGATAAATTTGGGTTTGCAGCATATGAAAAATACAAGAAAAGCCTGTAAGCTTTTCATGTCGAAATAAATTAAATGAAATGAAAAAGGTGTCGGCGTACGTTTTATATCAGAAACGGTACAGTCAGTGTTTGTAGAGGTAATCACATGACTTCGAGTTCAATTTGGAAACAATTTGCACGAATAGGTTTTCTAAAAAGTATCAAAATTGCATGAGCTCGTAGGGCAAACGCAATTTGAGCTTTTTGAAAAACACATGAGTGCAAATTATTTCAAAATTTAACGAGAAAAGTCGTATGATTACTTTTTAATGATATACACAACACAATTACAGGTAAATGATAGAAAGAGCTTTTAATCAGTATAAAAGAAACCAGCTTCGAAGTTTTAACTAGTATAGTAGCCGTGGTTGAAGTCGTAAACATAATCGTGTTTGTAATCGTATTCACGGTAGTCGTAGTCGTCACAGTCGTAGCTATCGTATTTCTCCTTTTTTTCCCTTTAAACATAATGTTTGTACATACTTTAATTTTTAGGGACTGAGGTTTTTATATTGCTAATCTTACCATTTATTAATGTGTCTTTTTGCATGATTTTATCTTGCCTGATTTTTACACCGTGTTTAAATAAATACTGAGATGATGATGATGATGATGACGATGAGTTAGAAAATCAAATGCACCAAGTTTCAAAAACTAGCACATATGTAAATTATATGCCCTCTGTGTAAGGGGATTTTTTCTCGACATGATTTTGGATTGAATTTCTGCGGCAACCTTATATGTAATTGAACTTTATACTGAAGAGATTTATACAAACTACAACCGAGTTCAACCACAAGGCAGCTTGCTTCACTCAACAGACAGGGTTCTACTACCAACACGAATCAACTTAAAACAAAGTTTGGTTTTTCTCAGATTCCAAAAGCGTGTGTTGTGTATGAGTGTTACACTAAGTTGGCTAACAGTCATCTCATATTGAGTGAGTTCGAAA
>JAOBAT010081174.1:0-17444 GCA_026413305.1 Hydrozoanthus tunicans | reverse complement strand
GAAGTCAATGCTCATTAGCATTCAGAACAACAAGTCTGGCTTCTTTACGGTTCACGTGATTTAGCCGGTCCAATCGTGGTTGAAGAAAGCTCGGTACGGCAAATCGTACGCAATTTGATTCAAGGTCACAAAAAGGCCTAGCTACACGGGTTATTCTCGCAGCGCACGTGAAACCCACGCGGTCTTCAAGACATTCAATACAGCACCACGGAGGTCTCTCAAACGGTAACAGAACACCAATGGATTCACACACGCCACAACAAGTATGAGCGTTTCATTCATTTCCTGTGCTAAAAATAAAGCTATTGCTGCGTTACTGCTGGTGAAACTCTCGACCGTTTTTATCCCGATAAAAGGAACATAGCAGAGAAAATACAGACAACAAACACAAGCCAGTGTACGTGATGAGTGTTTTATCTTCCTTATTTCTCCCGCGCTGCGGCCATGAAAATGTCCCGCTAGTTGAGCCTCGACTTGTATTCTTCGTTGATGCTTCTTGACAATACGGAATATTACACAGTACATGCAGAGGTTTAATACCAAACTCGCGACACCAATAAAGGCAATGGCCATTTGGAAAACATTCATGTACCCTAGAAATGGTAATAAGACGATGAGAAAACATAGAAGCCAGACTGATGCTTCCACAAACAAGATGCGGCGGGTGTTTACGAACTGATGGTAGCGAAGATGGAGCTTGAGTGCCATAAATCTCTCCGTGCTTATCATTGTAAGAGTTAAAAATGACACGCCGGAAGATATATAACCTGACACGAAGGTCGTTAAAGTCGCCACACAAAATAAGCGAGCGTTACCTCTAATCCGTGCTATTTTGTCAATAACAAAAGCTGGTTGAGCGATAAGCCCACTGAGGAAGTCGGTCAGCGCAAGGCAACAGATCAAAATGTTGGACGGACTTCGCAAAGAGGTTGTCTTGCACATTGCCACAATGATCAACCCATTGGCAAGAACTGCCAGAAAAGCTCCCGCCGAATTAACAATGCACATAAAGATTGTTATGTCTTGGACATTTTCGAAATCACGTAAATTTATATTATGTATTTCGAGGAAGCAGTTGGTCTTTGTTCCGTTCATTGCAAGAATCGACAATACTTTTTCAAAAGTTGTCGGTGTCAACTGATTTTGTTAATAATTAGTCAGGACTGGAGGTTGACAAAAGCTGCTAATTGGTTCAACATCAAAATTAAGCCCAACAAACAGGAAGCGACTCGCCATTCGGTAAAGCCACCATTAAAACAATAAAATATATTGCTCCTTTTTCTTAATCGCTTTCAAAACCATACAATTTCGCCTTTTCTTCAGAACAATCAATAACAAAATATTCACCAGCGATCAATTGTGACTTTTGTATTTAAGTTTTTTTGGCAAATTATTTTCATACAAGGCTTATAAACAAAATGCGTTAACTTTTAATGGAACCAGCTTCATTCATAACTGCGCTCCGTAAATATCATTTCAAAGTTCTCAGCTTAATAATAGTGGCCGGATCTATATCTCTCCCTTCAGTTTTTAATTATTTAACATACATGCGTCACACACTTTTTTGTACGGTGGACGTGATCAAAACATCGAAATTTAGAGGCTCATTGAACAACACATTGAAGCACAGAATCAAATAGTAGAAAAGTACATATGCCTTCAAGAAATTTTGAAATGAACTAAAAATTCAATAAACAAGAGTGTGGGAAAACATAATATCATTAGAGCAGAAGATACCATTTCTAACATATGCAAATCTTTTTAGGTTTAAAAAATACACGAAATAAAATAAAACTAATTCTCAATGACAATGAAGTTTCGTGTAAACACACGAGACAATACAATATTTAACTTAGCGGGGTTTTAATCTTTAGGAAATCTGGCGACATTTTTAACACTCGGAAACAAACGCGCCATTTTTAAAACTTAATTATTTTTATGCGCTTCGTATTTTTACTCTTTTTTTCTTAAAACTTGTTTTTATGAATTAAAAATACTGACATTTGATACAACCATTTTACAACAAAAGATCTTTTTTGATTCATATGCTTCCGACAGCACCTGAAATGGTGCCGAATTTCACATTTAACGTTTTGTCTTCCATAGAGAAGAGCAACTTCATATCTATGTTGACTGAGTTTTGAGTTTGCTTCAGCAGTTTACAGCCATCAAGTATTAGATTCTTATTTCCTTTAACTTCCTAATTTGGCACGACAGTTCTTGTATTTACTTGTTATCTTCGTTTCATTAACTAAGAAGAATTTGAAACTTTAAAATTATTCTCACTTATATTTCTTTGCAGAGAAGATCATAAAGATAATTTTTACATTTCTCTTTCTCAATCTTTTTTACCGAAATCATCTTAACAGCAAGTTAAACATTTTACTCGGATAAATTGCTTTACTGAAAATATCGAAAGAGTAAGTTTAACATATTCTTACTCAATTTCCTAAATGAAAATATTGTAATAGCAAATTCAACATTTTACTCAATTAAGTTTCTTTAGTACTGAAAATATTGTAGTAGCAAACTTTAACATTTTACCATTTAAATTTCATAACTGAAAATGCTTTAATAGCAAATTTAACGTTTTACTCAATTAAATTTTCTTTACTGAAAATATTTTAATAGCAGCAAATTTAATATTTTACTCAATAAAATTGATTACTGAAAACAATCATATTCTAATAATAAATTTAACGTTTTCTTAATAGTAAATTTAATATTTTACTCATTTAATCTTTTATTGAAAATATTTTAATAGCACATTTGACATTTTACTCAATTAAATGTCTTTACTGAAAACATTGTATTAGCAAGTTTAGCGTTTTTCTTATTCAAATTTTTCAATGAAAATATTGTAACAGCAAATTTGATACTTCACTTACTCAAATTTTAATTACTAAAAATACTGTAACAGCAAACAGAAATCGTTTTTAACACAGAAAGTGTGACCACAACTATACACTGAAAAGAACTTAAACTACCTTTGTTTGAACCATCGCCGGTCTTCGTAATCTCATGCTCTGCACCGTTTGGAACACATCAATAACTCCTTCAGTCTTCATCCGCTCAATCATCGTGTTGATGGCAATAAACACGCCAGTGCGACCAACACCGCCACTATGGAAACACAAAATATCAATACAGAATCTACTGTCAAACAGTTTAAGGCCCGGAGGAGAGGGTAGCCTGCGAGCCGGGGCTCTCCTGAGAGGCTAGGAAATGAGCGGCGAAGCAGGCTAGGAGGGGGGGTGTTACTCCGGGACTGAAAGGGTATGGATGACTGTTCAAAAAGTCCAAAAGTTACCCTAAAAATACCACAAGGCATAAAAATTTTCCACCCTAAAAAATACCTTTAGGTTTGAAAATTACCCTAAAAAGTACCAATCTAAAATTGGCATTTCTCTCCAAATAGATGGCGGATTTGCACTAATTACCCTCGTGCTGCGCTGAACGTGATAGGCAGTGAATAAAGGCGCACGCGAAATTGAACGTTCGCTAAAGGACGTCTTTTAAAACTTCTTGTTCAGTACGCACGTTTGCTAAAACACGACTGCAAGCAGTCTAATAGCTTCGTGTTTCATAACCCTAAAAAACCAAGGCTCTTGGTTTAACTCAAATTTTCCTTTAACAATCCCTAAAAAATACCAGACTGCCTATATTTACCCCCAAAAGCACGATAGTCATACCTACCACCCAAATCGAAGGACAACCCCCTCCCCCACCCACAAAATTGACCCTAAAGCGGAATAATAAACCCCCACACAAATAATCCTATTTATACCCTAAACCACGGTCTCAACTTCATCTTTTTATATCCTACATCAAAGGTCTCAATCTGATATTTTTATACCCTATATCACAGATGTTAGTTAAAACTCTATGTATCCTAAGTATAAATGATCAAAGATAGTATAGTCCCTAGGGAAACAGTTAGTTTAGTTTTCTCAAGGGACTACACATTTTAAGTGCTTTGTTATATATTTGGACTTTCCCTTAAACAATCATATAGCAAAAACAAACAAACAAAGACGGCACACTTAATTCACAACCATCAATCCTGCTGAATGATGAGACTTAAATTCCAAAATTGAATATTTGGAGAGCGCGAAAAATCAAAATATATGTTCATAAACTCAATAAAGAGTAGAGTTGTCAAAATTAATAGTTAACACCTGATCCAGAAAAAGCATGCTCCTGCGTCAAAGTAAAAAATGACGCACGGGCAGCAATCCCGGTCGCGATACATTTGAATTTGATCAGGGGCACGTGACCAAGATACAAAGAATCACAGTGCTCGTTTTGTTGAGTGAAATCAAGAAATTTCATTATTGAGATCCAATACTTTACCACTCAAAATAATACTCTCTCTCAGCTTTGTTTCATAAAACCTTTCAACTGACCGCACAGAACTCAAAACCAGTGTTCTCCCGCCCTCCCCCTTAAGTAGCTTTGTTTAGAAAACCCTATAGCTACAAAAAAAATACTCACCTGCAATGAACAACAATAGTCTTGTTGCCACTGTGTTGTTGCCATTTCTGTAACTGACCAATCAGGTCGATGATCCCGGTGCCTGACTCGGGTAAGCCAGCATCAGGCCATCCGGTGTACTGAAACTGTCGAATGATGCGGGTTGACTTGACCTAGAAGACAAAGAACAATGTTTGAATATAATTTGTATTTGTTTTAATAAGCGAGAACAAGTCTATTGATGGCTTTAAAAGTAATAAGTAAAATCTTAAACTTAATACAATATCAAAATGTTATTGTTCACTCAACTTGGAGTAATATGGTTGAATCTGACCACATTGCAGACAAGCCTGGCAGGAAGGTTTTGTTTGTGTGTTAATACAATAAATGATATTTGTAAACTACAATTTAGCTGTAGCTATAGTGAAATAAACGATTGTTGTTGTTGTTGTTGTTGTTGGATTCTTTGGAGCTTTTGTAGTTCAGCAAGAGGCATCTCGTATAGAATAGTACAATACTAAAGTGATCGAGTCGGGTTGCCACAAGGTAATCACTAGAGTCTCAGGACAGAGGCATCCTAGGCCACGGGAAGTGACCCGATGTTCATAAAAAGCAACCAGCTGAAAGCTGCGAGATATCGAACATAACTGTTCTTGGTATGAATTATGCATTGCCTCAATGCGTTTACAACAATTTACAGTTGCCTGTGGTATCGAGGGTCTTAGATAGTCCGCTATGTACGGCTCACAATAATGTTCAATAAGAGTTGCCCTTAGTTAGTAGAAGAGACAGACTACAACACCGGGATCACCCTACTCCTTGTCGACAAGTGTTGTGGGTTCTTTTAACTCCCTCGATAGAAGATCGAGAGACTGGGCCTACGGTTTAACGTCCTTATCCGAGGAGACGCGAAGGTCTAACCATTTGCAGGTGTTAGAGCAAAGGCAGTACCTTCTCCTCAGTTGTTTTAAGACCCTGAGTGAAAGTCCGGCACCAGGAATCGAACCCACGAAAGACTGGCGCCTTACCAACTGGACTAACCAGGCGGCGGTTAGGATTGGGGAATTTCCTGATCCTTCTGATGTTAAATGTGTGGAAGAGAGCGGCTTTACATGTCAGAGTTTTGTTCTCTGCATACAAGAAAATATCAATTTGGCCAACAAGAACAACTGAACCTGAAATCTTCTGACAAAACAACCAACACCATAACTCCGCGGTTCCGTAATTAGATCAGTGCTCTTATGAAAAAATAATGTGTGGGGGTATAAGATTTAAAAGGTCTGTCATGTTTACCTCCGTGTGTGTAATCTGGAATTCTCTCATGTTGTAATCACTGTAGGCTTTCTCATCAACCAGTTCAACAAGAACAGCACCGTACCGCGCGGGTTCCTCAAAATGCCAATACCGGTGACACTTGAGCTAATCGATACAGGAAGTGATTTAGACAAACGTTAATGTTAAAAATGCATGTGATACAATGCTACATCAGGGTTCACACGGAAAAAGAGGAATGAAATTCCAAGACTTTCCCATGACCAAATGCCATTTTCCATGATCAAAAAATATTGCGAAACCAAACAATCCACTATAAAAGCTATCAACACTTTAATCCAACTTTAAACACTAATTACACTTTCTGAACACTGAAAGACAGCGTAAGGTTATTGAGTTAAGAGTAAAAAACTTTAAGACAAACTCATCATATGAAATAAAATATTAAGAGAATTCGTTTTCCAATGCAATCAAAACCAAAGCCTTTAACAAAATTCCATGGTCTTGTCCATTTCCCCCAAACTCCATGACTTTTCAAGGCCAGGAAAATGCGTTTTCAAATCCCGTGACTTTTCATGACCTGGTGAACTTTGTACACTTAAAAGTCATCGAAAAATGTTAACGTGTCAATAATCTTCAAGGACCTTCTTAAAAGATATCACAAAGTGACTCTTGCATAAAAATAAGACAAACTGACTGCAACGCAAAATATGAGACGAATTGAGTTTCACGCAAAATTTGGCAAGGCGTACGTACATTTCCCACATTTCCTGGAACAAATAAAATATAAAATTGCTCATAAATGTACGACGAGGATTTACAAATTAAATCTCTTCAAATAAGGAATAATTGCACTGTGCTTTTGGTTGTAAAAAAGATCTTACACAGCCGATGCTGTAAGCGGCGTTTCGCCCGTGGTTAACCCTCTCTAGACCCGAGCTACTCAAGCCAAATGATGCATAACTCAATTCTCCCAACTAGAACCCATATTTTTCCTATTATCAGGTTAGGAGAATTTCGCTTTTCATCTACGGTAATTTTCTATGTTTGATCAATTTCTGTTTTCTTATTACAAAATACCTATTTTGAGTACGTAAGAAGTTAGATGTTGAAAAAATGGCAGGGTCGAAAGGGTTAATTCAAGAGCCGCCTTCGTTTTTGTGATAGATTTCTATACAATAAATTTTCTTGTTTGTCGAATTTGTTGTTGTTTTGTTTGACACCAGGCGTCTCTCCCAGGCGTTCTGTGGGACTGGGTCTCAAATGACAGGGACACCAACCTTTCCTCCTTCTTGTTCATTCGTCAACATCATAATCCCGCCACAATCCTGTTCCCAGATCATTCGCCAGAAATCTTGGATGGTTTCTGGTACCGGGGCCTGGGTCGCAATGAAAGCTCGTGGCTGACAGTACCCCTGAAGTGTTAACAGCAACAACTTTCAACTAAGGCTTGACAACATAACTTTCTCGGGCCAATAAGATTTCTTTCTTTTCTACCCTCATTAAAAGATGAATCGCAAGTATTCTGAAATTGAGAAGCAACCTCTATGCTATATTAACACCAAAAACACTCTTCTTGGCGACGAGATTTGAAGAGAAATTTGAATTTGGTTTTTTAGAGGAGTTCGAAAATTAGTTTTGAAGTTAATATTTAATTTATGTTTCTACGTTAATGGCTAATATGAGTCTCACAAATACAGACTGTCTACAGTGGAAGCGAAGGAACTTACATCCAGATAGTTGGCATTGATGTAATCTGACCCAGCAACTCCTGGTTGCATTTCTAGTTTCACTCGTGTTGTCTCAACTGCAAACAACGAATAGATGTAATTATTTCAAACAAATACTTCGTGAGTTTATATGTAATATTTGATGCCAAGTAATAACAAATTCCTGGGCATCAAGGTAAAAAAATATGTGTATTGATAAAAGTCCCTATTGGTAAATCATATGACAATAACTAAAAATAAAAGAAAATTTCACTTGAAAATTGACGGAAAATTCTACCACTGGGTAAGGGGGAAGGGTGTTGCTTCGTGAAAAATAGAGTAGTAACACAAAAAAAGTAATCAAATGGTAACTAAAATGTATGGTAAAGTGTTTCCATGCATTAGTTCATCAACGTGTTTCAGGTCTGACTAGATTTGTTTGAGCGTGGAACATTCGTCTGTAACATTTAACATGAAGATTTCAAAAGTTGACACTGGCTACGAGATATCTGTTCTGAGAGTTTTGGCTGCTGCTGTTGACTTCTTCAACAAAGATAAAAACGCAAAGACAAAGAGCTATTCAAAATATAACTCACAAGGCAGAATGTTTGCGTATCGGTTCTTCAAGGTGTTGTAGTTCTGCGTGGCACTCGTGAAGACGAGTGGATTCTTCTGTTCACTGGTCAGCCGCAGAAACTCCTTCTCCATGAACGTCAAGCCAGTGTCGGCATCAACACGCCTGAGTTCCCGGATGCGAATGAGCAGATCATTTGCGTGCACCTCGGTGATTCCGCAATTGATAGCTTCAAGTAGTGCATCATGGATGAACACGTATTGTGCCTTTGAGAAAAGGAAAAAACATGCACTTACACACTGCTGTTGTGGAACAGCATGCACTTCACTGGTACTGTTGCACTGTTGCTCGGGACATACCCCCCCCTGCATGCATTAGAGATATTTACTTTTGTATGAATCTTTGGCACCTCTTCCTGAACCAGAAACTCTTACCTCTGTACGAATCAGCGACACTCACATCTTTATGAAGCAGAGACATTCACCTCTATATGAAGCAGTGACACCCACCTCTATCTAAATCGGTAACATTCATCACTTTACGAACCAGTGACACCCAACTCTATATGAATCAGTGACACCCACCTTTTGTATAAATCAGTGATACCCAACTCTGTATGAATCAGCGACACCCACCTTTGAATGAATCAGTGACAACCAACTCTATATGAATCAGCGACACCTATCTCTGTATGGATCAGTGACACTGACCTTCTTATGAACTAGCGACACCCACCTCTGTACGAATCAGTGGCACCTACCTCTGTATGAGCCAGTGACACCCACCCCTGTATGAACCAGCGACACCCAACTCTGTATGGATCAGTGACACCAACCTTTGCATGAACCAGTAACACTGACCTTCTTATGAACTAGCGACACCCACCTCTGTACGAATCAGTGACACCTACCTCTGTATGAGCCAGTGACACCCACCACTGTATGAACCAGCGACACCTATCTCTGTATGAATCAATGACACCAATCTATGTGTGAGCTAGTGACACCCAACTCTGTATGAATCAGTGACACCCACCTTTGTATGAACCACTTATACTTACCTTCTTATGAACTAGGGACACCCAACTCTATACGAGCTATTGACACCCACCTCTGTTTGAACCATGAGATTCCTTTTGGTCCTCATCTGCCGAACAAAGCCGAACACGTCTATTGCGTCTTCCTTCTGGATAGCTTGCAGTAAGGAGTCTAGAGCGATAAATGTTCCGGTCCGGCCCACACCCGCACTGCAAACATGATCATCAGACATTGCCAGTTTTCATCGCAACATCGCTTCCGAAAATTGTATTGTTTTAGACCTAGACTTTCACTCAACAGAACTAGCACTATAATTGGTTGATTCTTGGTCACGTGCCTCTGGTTAAGTGAAAATGTATCCCGACAGGAAACAAATGCGCAGTTGTTGCTCGCCCGCCGTATTTGTTTGTTTGTTTGTTTGTTTTTTGTTTGTTTTTGTTTGTTTTTGCTCCATGATTATTTAAGGGAAAGTCTAAATATATAACAAAGCATGATGAAGCCTTCCACAAGTGAAGTCGAAACTTCAATGCATTTTTAAATTTTAAGTTTTAACGTGTGAAAACCGTAAAACTTTTTATAGATTTTATCTCTTTATCATATAACAAAGCACTTTCAGTTAAAAAGTATAGTCCCTTGAGAAACAAATTAGTTTCGTTTTTCCTCGAGTCCTGATGTTTCCTGAGACGAATCAGGACACCCGGGAAAACAAAACCAACTGTTTTCCTGGGGATCATACTTACGTGTATATTTTCAACCCCATTACTGTAATAATCATTATTATAAATTCTTCTTTCATTATTGTTTTAATAAGAACAAACAGATAACAGTTTCAACCAACCTACATGCACATTAATAAATACAATAATAAATGTGCTCATATGTATATTTTATCATCAATTTACAGAACTTAGATCTAATCGCCCATAAATACACATTTAAACTCATAAACCTCACATTAAAATAAACTAATGCTTTTTATAGATCCGGATACATGCATGTACTTACACCCACGTACGTGTTGATTTACAATAACACGAGCACTTCACAACAAATATGTGAAACACACAAATTTATTACACGCGAAACTATGCACAGACGGACAGAAAATTGGAAACTCTTCCCACGTTAAAAACCGCTACCGACCTGCAATGTACTATCATCGGCCCCGAACTGGGAGGATTACAGCGTGACACGTGACGAATAAATGACAAAACAGGTGTGGCGTGAGTGGGGACTCCGTGATCAGGCCATGAGATGAAATGAAACTGTGTAACGACTCTTTCTTCTTCTGGATCCTGAAGAGAAAGAAACAATAGACAAAGAAAGATCATTAGGAAACTATGAAAAAAGGTGCATACAAGAACTTGTGAGGCTGTCTGTGAGAATTGTCTGTAAGTGTTTTTAAACAGAACTTAGCTGTCTGTAAGTATCTTTACATTAGAACGAAGAAGTCTGTGAGTGTTCATACATTAGCTGTCTGTGAGTGTCTTTGGACAGAAAGTAGCTGTCTGTGTCTTTACATTAGCTGTCTATGTGTGTCTTAAAGTTAAATGTCAGTAAGTGTCTTTACATAGAACGTAGCAGTATGTAAGTGTCTTTACATTGAAGTTAGCTGTTTGTAAGTGTCTTTACACGGAACTTAAAAGTCTGTGAGTGTCTTTACATTGAAATTAGCTGTTTGTAAGTGTCTTTACACGGAACTTAGAAGTCTGTGAGTGTCTTTACATTGAACTTAGCTGTTTGTAAGTGTCTTTACACGGAACTTAGAAGTCTGCGAGTGTCTTTACATTGAACTTAGCTGTTTGTAAGTGGCTTTACACGGAACTTAGAAGTCTGCGAGTGTCCTTCGACCTACAGATCATCCTCACCTGACTTTCCGTGAGTCTGAGAGCAAACGTACGCACCAGGTAGCTGGACATGTCATGCGAGGTAGTGTGGGTAACTTCATACTTGCCGTAACTCTCGGTGCAGCCATTTTCCGGCCAGTATTGGTCGCATTTTCTCTGCAAAAAGGTTTAATAGTTTAACAGTTTTTTTATTTATCACTTTAAATTACAAACGTATTTTCTATTTACAAGTTTCACAAACGTGGAAGGCATAGGAAACAGCCTATAGGGGCTAACGAGTTCCTACACCTTACCTTAGTTTTTATACCAAAAGATAATTGCAAGCGACAAACGAGAGACAATATTATTGCTAAAGAACTTAAACAAATAGATACAGACCAATTATAGATCATGCCAAGACAGAAAAGAGCATGCTTCACAGGAAGATGAATCGAGTATGGACAAAATCACATGGTAAACACGATATGTACGAAGTTTTTACGATGCAACGATATAATTTTTGAACTCTTTCTTAAAAATTGAAAGTGATGAACTGATTCGTATTACAAGAGGGATATCATTCCATTCTTTTGCAGCTGAGTATTTGATATCAAACTTACCGTAATTTGTGTTTCTCTTGCGCATATAGAGTTTTTTGTTAGCTTTTGAGCGAGTGTTGTATCTATGACATATTGGTTTGATGTAATCATCAAATATTCCTTCAGGTAATAAATTGTTTACACGTCTATACATGAATTCCCCTTGTTGCATTCAAGTAATTTCATTAACTGTCAGAATTTATTAGAGAATGCGTCATGTGTTCGATTAAAGATATATCTGTTCTCGTTCAAAAACGACTGAACGTCACTAAGGGAGAAATAACAATAGTAATAATAATAACTTGTACTTTAAAAGTTTTTTGTTATAACACTTAATAATAACAATATTAATTTTTCACCATGGGTAATTTTCAGAGAGGTCCTTTGCTATAAAGCTTAGTCCTCTATCACAGTAGTTTAACTTGGTTCCTTTTTTATTCTAATAAAAATAATCCCACTCGGGAAAAAGAAACGTAACGAGTGAAGCAATGCAGATGAATTGCGTTGTCCTCACTGAGTTAACCACTACAACCGAACTTTTTCCCGTTTCCTACGAATTATTCGGTTTCTCACTTGCTGGGTCAGTCGGTAAGTTAGTTAATTAGCTAGTTTAATAGTTAGTTGGTAAAATAGTTGTCAGTAAATCAGGTAATTGGTGGGTAAGCAAGGAAATTTTGCTTTAAAGAAATGTTCTACTAGTCTTTATAAAATAGCTTTGTACAAAACTACAAAAAAAACCCGAACAGCAGAACAACAATAAAAAACTAACCCGTCCTTTCTCTTCGAGATTCGTCAGCATGACAATAGTCGCTGTTTCTTGTTCCCAAACCATTCGCCAGAAGTCATCAAACGTTTCAGGCAGTGTTCCTGTGGTGAAAATTTGAAAGTAATCAAACACGACCTTTTTTGAATTCACACTTCAGCTGGCATAGAGTCTTGAGCCAAGACCAGTACTATAGTTCGTGCCTGCTTTGTATATAGTTTGAGAAACAATTATTGGATGAGGCTGAGTATGATATTAAGAATTGACTAAAACGAAAACGATTATGTCAAAGTCTCTTTAATGTCTTTGTTTCTTTGGGCTTCCTGGGAACAACACTAGCACAGTGGTCCTTTAACCAATCAGAGAAAAGACAATTCCTGTACGCACGTCACATACGTGCTGTAGTTTGGCGCCACTTTTTCCCGCCATTCTTGTTTCCTTTCACAACGCACTTAGTTGACGTTATGGTAGCACAACCTTATATACTTGCTTCTTTAACTCTAATAAACCTTTTTCTAAGAAATGAGTTTGTCAAATACCTTGTGTAGCAATATACTCCATGGATCGATTGTAACCCTGCAGAAAAAAAAACAAGTTGAATTTCATCTTTACAAAAAACTTTGTAGACAAAAATGACATAGGAATTAGAGAGATTTAGCAACAGGGGCCACAGCGCCGATGACGACGGCAAAATTTGTTGGTGTCAAGTGAATAAAGTAACATTTATCAAGTGCGACAGCTCTGAGCTAGCCCACTTACAAAAATGAATGACGTCCTTCTGCGATGACAGATGAATTAACTCTAACTCGTTCAGTTACTGTAATCAGAAAACATTGCGTTGTGTTTTTAAAACAATACTAGTAGAAAATAGAATTATGTTAAATACAATAGTGGCTTATTTGGAGAGACATCTCAATATTTCAACGCGCGAGTAAAGAATATTTTAAAAGGGATAAGGCCTTGCACATTTACAAACACTTAAACAGCTCAGAAACATGTCGTTCAGTCTGTAACAAGCCCTGTTTTGAAATAGTCGATCAGGCATCAACTTACTATGCTTCGGCAAATCAAAGAAGCGCTGCATATCCTTTCGGAAAAGCCCTCGCTGAATGTTCAAGTCAAACTCTTATCAAGTCAATACCAACCTTGCACTGCAGCATGCCACTATTGTGTTTAACTTAGTTCTGTTATTTCAGTGTCAAACACAGTTGTTACCATACTATATATACACCACCGTTACTAAGTCTGACATAGGCAGTGAGGCGCTGCCGAAATATGTCTGTAAAGAAACTCAAACTTATCGTTTATGTTTTAAAAAATTTAACACGTTCGTTCTCAATCGTCCTTTTGTAAACAACGTGGTGTCTAAGACAAAGTTTGATAATTTCTGTAGTCTTATAATCATTGGGTTGGTGGTAAGTTGCGATCATGGCATACCAGTAAGTTTACTCTTGCTAACACAAATCATAAATCGTACTTACGTCAATATAGTTAGCGTTGATATAGTCGGCGCCCGGAACACCCTCGACTGGGGTCAGCATGACTCGTGAATGATCGTCTATAATGTTTTGAAGACATGATTTATTTTTCAACATTATAAATCAGCAAGGAAATTTCTGAGCTCAAAAACACAGAGGAGAAGCTTCAGTCGTCATCCACAATGCGTTTATTCTTTTATTTTTTTATTTTTACTTTTTACAGTAGGTAGCGAATCAGCTAAACGGATAGAAATATTTAAAAATTCTTCTTCTATTATCTGCCTTATTTCATTCACACTTCTAAGTACTTTCAGAGAAGTCAACTCAACAAACGTCTTAAATGTTGTCGTTTTATACTAAATGCATTTTTTAAAAGTTCTTCATGGCTTCTTAATGGTAAGAGACTGCATTAGGTTAACGCAAATACGAAGTTTAAAACAATTTCAGTAAAAAATCGCGAAGCTCTAACTATTTGAAGTTTTCCATTTTCGTCCTAATTTTTAGTCCCCTTGGCTGCCCGGCCGAAAACTGTATTTGTCACGTGATTTCCGTGACGTCAAGCGGTTGGAAAACCAATGTGTCGGTAAGTGACAATGAATTGACAGAAATTCGAAAAGGAAAACACTTCAGCTGCAAAAGTAACTCATAAACTCTGGATAACAATGCATACGTTTCCTTAAAGCCAACAGCTTGGCATCATTCAAGCTCCCGATTTTGGGAAACCAAAAGTGTCAAAGGCAAAAACTCTTTAAAATTAGCTGTAACTTCGCGATTATATATCGAAACTTCCTCAAGCTTCGGATTTCTGTTTAACTATCGAAAATCTTTTAGCTGGCAAAAAATCATTATCGTGTCATAGGCACTTTAAACTACAGATTTATTTACTGATACAGCCTATTCTTCTTGAATGAAGGTTAGTTGCTGGGACTAATGACTCAACGTCCCTGTGGTGAAAGAAGGCCGCACAGTTGTTCAATCTTCGGCAAGGGCGGGAATCGAGCCTGGGGCCTCGCGCCTCGCAGTCAGAGGTCTTACTGACTGAGCAAACCTCGCACACACGAATTACTATAGAAAACTATTTAGTACCATCAACAGAAACAAGACAACTTACAAGCCACAATGTTGGCATATCTGTTCTTAAATTTGTTCACCGGATTCAGGCTGTTGACCCAAGAGAACTCCATCTCCGGCTCAACCACCTGAAACAGTAAGTGAATGAAAAACAGTTGTTATTCTTTTTGTCATAGCAATATTAGTGATATCAATAGTAACAGAGTAATATCAATAGTTGATGGTTAACTTATAACAATACTCAACAGTAATTGTTAATAACAAAGTACTAACAATAGGTAAAAATTATAGTCAATAACAACAAAAAACAAACACAGCCTTCCAAAATTCTATGGAGCTTCCCATTCTTAACACTCAATGAATACTTTTGCAAAGATCGAGACTGTAAGGGGGGATGGGGGACAAAACTACCCGCTGATCAACCACTGAAGTTTAGCAAATTTTTCTCACATTACATTGTAGACTTGCAAACAAACCTCATACTCCTCAGAAAACCCGATATCTCCATCCATGTGATTTCGTTCAACATGAGCCTCAAAATCTTCGATAGGAATCGGAGCACGACCTGAAGATGATGGTGATGATAATTATGATGACAATGATAATATTAACAATAATAATGATGACCTTTAATCCGAAAACGTTTGGGTTTTAAGTTTTAATCACAAGTCAACCTTGAACAATTTCAACAGGCATTTTTAGCGATTTCAATGATGATGATAATAATAATAATAATAATAATAATAATAGTTGAATTTTTAGCCTACTTTCTTGTTTCTAGCCTGACAGAGATTGATTTCGGTTGTAATTTCACAAGTTTTTTCCGGAGAAAATCTAAACAGCATTTTATAAGAATTGTAAACTTTTCCTCAGAGAAAAAATTACTATTTCACTGATTGGCTTATTGCAGGGTTAAAGTAAGCTAGCCTTTGAACAACCCAACCAATACGAATTCTCATGTCTACGGGCACTGACGTGAAACAAGGCCGGATATCAATACGGCGCCTCAGACCTTACTGCCTTAGGCCTGCATCAAACACCGTATTTTAACCGTATCGAATTAAATTCGGTGAAAATTCGGTGAAAATACGGTGTTTGAAGCAGTGCACCGAATTAAATTCGGTAGTGAAATTAAATTCGCTTCCACCTACCGGATTAAACGGTAGAAATTCAATTCGTTGGAAATAAATTCGGTGTTTGAATCACCGGTACAATTAGCTCCGGATCAAAATCAATTTAATTCGATACGGTTAAAATACGGTGTTTTAAGCATGCCTAACATTTTACTGAATAATGCAAGCTTGCAAACAGCACCAAACAAGTCATGTGAGGTTCACAAGCACTTTTAAAACAGATCAGAGCCATGAACGTCCGATCTAACTGCTACAGATTAACACTTGAATTTTCTTAAGAATTGTCAAAAAAAAACGTTCAGAGCGCAAACAAACAAACAATCTTGTTACTCAAGCAAACATGCAAGTCCTTACATTCCTTACCGAGCCTTTAGCGTTTGTATAGAGAGGTTGGGTAGCAGAGACAAGTCTATATTTTTTCAAAATGTTTTTCTGACTAACTTCCGATACTTGTTACACAATGTACAAGGTAATAGAGAATTATGCGGTTCCAGCACAAGAACAACTCGCTCTTCGCAGAGATGAGTAAGGGGCATTTGAATGCTGTTTCTAGAACATGTTTGTTCTCTTGTAGAATGTCGGTTTCTACGCTGCTTTCTCGCTTTAACAACGACAAAAAAGAAGAAAAGAGTCATATTTTCAGGGTCTTTCGACAAGACAACTTTAGTAACTGCTTCAAAATGATTTTAGTATGTCCCTGAGAGGCTCGTTCCCGCAATCTCGGCTTTTCAATAAAAGCCATCGTAAAGCGATTTGACAAAACCGAACCGAGCTCTTAACAGGTTGTTTTATCCAATTCCCACTCACCCTCAAAACTAACATTTTCTATTAAAGCGGGCGACTTTCACCGCTGAATACTCAACACCAACTTAAACAATGCAAAATAGGGAAAATAGCACAAAAAATGAGATTTTTTTCCCGTTTTATAAAACGAATCTTAGGGCCTGGAAAAAAATTGTTTTCGATTTCGTGATTTGTTCCACCTACTCTGTCTCAGAAGAGCCATTTGGTCAAGATCATCGATCGAGTCAGTGGAACCCATGAGTCTGGCCTTGCCTGTTTGTGATCTCGTTTTCCTCCTTGACAAAGCACGCAGGCGCATCTGTTGACCGCGAGGAAACGATTCCACGTGGTCATCTAACATGAGGTCCGGAGACTTCCGTCTTCTTCTACAAATAAAAAACTTTTTATGAAATCTTTATCTCAGATTTCATAAGATGTAGCAGAAAAAGAGTTAAACAAGAGGTGCTTTCCTAGTCGAGTTTAACTTTTCAGTTCCAGTCAGCGCTATCAACATCTAACTTCTCCTTACAAAACACATACAAAATAAGACACGAGGTAATGAGAAAATGAAACTGATATAACAAAACAAACTACTGCAGTGAAAACTGGGTTCGTACACTTTCAGAAATTCAAAAATCCAGGGTTTTCCAGGGCTTGTTTTTTCGTTTTTTCTAGGCTCTTTAAACCGAGAATGAAAATAATGTTCAAAATCACCTACAAAATCCT
>JAOBAT010081163.1:0-19429 GCA_026413305.1 Hydrozoanthus tunicans | reverse complement strand
TAGATTTTTGTTATACACCTTTTATGTAAGAACCTGTTTAGCCTAACTGGAAAAAACACAGGTTCTTACTCGCGGGAATTTACTGTAAGAACAAATTCAGAACAATTTGAGGCTCAATTGGCCAAAAAGTTAAGAACAATGAACCTCGGCCAAATTTACTGGTTCTTATAAAAAAGTGTGTAGAGATAGATAGCGGGCTTTCAATTGATAAATACACGCAGATTTCTGTTATTTGAAAAAGTTCGACTGTCGGCCATTTAATAATTTGAAGGCCAAGCCTGGCCGGATGGCGGCCATTTGTAAAGAATACAAGTAGTACATCGCGGAATTTAAGGGCCTGGTCGAAAAAAGCCGAAGACTTACCGAAGCTGGATCGGAGACTCCGTTTTTAGGGAACGTCTATTTACCTTTTATGTCCAGTAGAGATCTCTTATTTTCAAACAACGATTGTGAATATCATCATATCATGTTGACATCTTTGAAGGAGAGGGGTAGCGCTATCTAATTACAACAATAAGTCCATAAGGTAAACTAAACATAATATGGGGTTTATGACCTCTCTTTCGTCTCTTAATCTCGAATAATATTTTAAGAACATTTCAGTTTGACGCGAAATTAAACTTTCTTCTATGACTGAAAGAATGCATGAACTTATCAAGGGTCCGTTCGTTTGGTCCTATATTCCAACTAGTCCGGCCGGATTTGTCGGATTTAGAATAAAATTTTAAAATTTCTTCCAGATTGTCAGGGCGATGAAACATCTATTTCAAATTTAGGATTCAAAAGAGTTTTATCACTGCCGGAGAAATGTTTTATTCGTAACTTCGCAGGAAAACAAGCCACACGAATCTGACAAAGTTCTTTTTTATGTTCTGGAACAGGCCCGAACGTGCGTACCCCAAAAGAGCTTATCATGAGTCGGATACGAGCTTTTTTTCCGCTCTGAAAGTTGACTCAGTCTGCTGGTTCCTATCCGGCGAACTTATAGATTTTAGCTCGCTTTCTATATTCACTAAACTTCAAAAGCTACAAATGATGCGTGTATATGTACTATCTAGTACCCGTGTATTCAGTTTCTTTATAACATATGTTGAATAAATATCTCAAATCTCTTAAGGTCAGATTTCTGTCGCCAGCATTAATCTTAATTCTGCAGAGTATTTCACAGCCAGTTTTAATGATAAACGTTCCAAACATTTGAAGAAGAGTTTAGTCTAAGTTGTACTTAAACGTAATTTATATCGTTAGTTAGAAATGCTTACTTTATGAGAGAAACCGCTTGTCATTGCTAGCCGAACTTCGCTTCTCAGTTTTCATCATTTGTGCATGTAACACAATATTTAACTATCATGCAGGCATTGATCGAGCTAAATGCATCTTATATTTATTTACTCCGCGTCTTACCTGCACAATATGATCTAAAACAAGAAGACACTGGATGAAGTTTATAAATGTAAAATTGATTGCTACTGGATACACACAGTTTGACTTCAATTTTGCCAACGCCAACACACGTCTGAATTCCTCTGTCGTTCATGCACAAGTCGCAAGTTGATGACTGACCGACTACTGTTGGATGTGAACATCCTAACCATATCGGCGTTACTGTTCCACAGTCGTTTGGGAAAGGGTTCGTAGAGCGATTGGCTTTGTTTTCCGGCATCATAGAACCAGCTGTACCATTAAATCGGTACCAACCAGGTTTCATCGAGTTGTCGCACAGGGCTTGCTTGTTTGGTTTCACCCGATAGGCTGTACTTCGGAAACGGTTTTGATCTATCATATAACCATCTTCTCCGCCAGGCTTGCATGGATCTGCAGTTACTGCCTGGCATCGATATCCATGCATGAAGAAAAATAAGAGTAGAAACATCTGAGAACTAAGCATCTCCATGTTGCGCGGTCTTGATTGCTGTGGGTTTTACTTCCTTGTACGTTATCCCTATTTAGTATTTGCTCGGTATTTATTTGTCAAGGTAAAACAAATATTATCAGGCTGCGTACACCGGAGACTTTCTCGGCTTTGAGCAAAAAATCTCTTCAGAGGAATGAGCTACCAAATTCAACAAGTACAAGACCGTTTTTTGAGCAAAGCGTGTGGGCCGAGTGTCTTATTCAGTAACGTTACATCACGATATAGGCACTCTAACGGATCTCTTTTCATTTTCTGGCAGAAATAGATATTTTGCGGCATGGACCAGAGGAATGGGTCCAGCTGTCAGTTGGGAATTATGGGTAATTTATTGTATAAGTACTGAGCCGTTTGAATCAGTCTAGGTTCAGCCTTCTTAGCCAACTTTTTGTTCTGTAATTCCCCTTAACCTCCACGGGGATAGCACTTGCATTGGGTTTAGAGAATACGTTCCCCCTTTTCCCAAAGGGTTTTGGGTTTTCGTATCCGGCAAGTGTCAAGAGTTTCTATCAGGTAAACAACTTTATAAGTCAGTATTGTCAAGTATGTAGATAAATTGTCTTAGCTTGTGAGAGCGGAGCTTGTAAACAAATGTAAAATAAACCAGCTTGTGGCGCTTGCTGGCCTACATACCCAAGTTCCTACACAGTTGTATTGTGTTAAATGTAGTGTAGTGTCTGATTGGGTAGTGTAGGCAAAATAAGTTTGTTGTGAAGATACGCGAGTGCATTAGAATTTTTTTTGAAATCTTTTTAGAAGAAAAATACTACTGTAATACTGTAGCGGATAGTGCATTGGAAAAGGCGAATGTTTTCATGTGCCTGAATTTAATTCTACTTATAATTTCACCGAACATTTGCGTTTAAGTGGAAACTGTTTTGCACTAAACACTATGAATACTTGTACTTGCCATACAATATTTAGTTAGAGGTCACAAAGACCATTGCGTTTAAAGAAAAAAACACAAGTCAGCGTCAATTCTCTTCTGTAAGAGGCAATAAACCCAGTTCAAGAAGTCGACGAGGCTAGTCAAGGTCCTTTCCATAGTATTAATCTGGTTGTCCTTCTTTGTACACGTTCAATAGCTTTACTTTGACTTTTAGTGTGTGGAGACCAGACTTGGGTGGCATACGGCCAATGGCTTTATATAAAGCATAACATCGTAATCGTTCGAACAAGCTCGGCATACACGCCTAAGCATTCTGTTGGCTTTGTTCACAATGTTGTTCACGTGTGCATTGCAGGAGAGATTGGATGACACATGGACACTTAAGTCTTTCTCCGTATAGAAACTGGGTCAATCTTTGCGCTACTAATTGAAAATAATATTGACAGGTTATTTTTAAGTTTCATAACAGAGAGGAGTTTGCATTTCTTGGCGTTTAACTTCAAATAGTGACTAGTTGCCCAACGACCTAAACACTGCAGCTTCTCTTGGTCAAAGATGACGTTAATGACCCTGTAGCATTTATTCATTCAGTCGAAGAGTTTTCACAGGCTAGAACAAACGTCGAAAGTCCAACTAAATTGAGCAACTTAATAAAAGTGCATGATAAGTTCGTCGCTTGCCCCAATTTTAATAGTTCGACAAAAGTACTCATCAAGTACCCGCTAACCAAAGGAACCGGCTCCTATTTGGTTCGCCTATTTGACCTGAGCACTCGAAAAAAAAAAATTCGGGTTGCAACGAATAACAATTTAGTTTGAATCGTGAAAAGTTCGACGTTTGTCCCAGGCCGGAGTGTTCAGGAAAGATGTGAGTAGTACTTTTCGTAGCTTGATAGAGTTAATAAATTGTCTGAGTGACATGTTCCAGACGAACACAAAATAGATCAGTGGTGACGAGTTGTTTGTAGCTTTCAACGATGTAACATCTCTGTGAAGAACGTCCACCCCCCCCTACCGGGGCGGAGGGGGTACTCCGGGGTCAATAGAGTAGGGATGACCGTCGGAAAAGTCCCCAAAATACCCTAAACATACAAAGGCATAAAAATTTTCCACCCTAAAATATACCTCTCGGTTTGAAAAATACCCCCAAAAACACCAATTGAAAGGTGAAATTTTACCCTGGATAGCTAGCAGGTTGGCGTTATGGCCCCTTGTGTTGCGTTGAACGTGAGATGCCGTCTATAAAGGCGTTCGCCAAAGGACTTTTGTCTTAAATTTTTATCAGTACAAACATTTGCTAAAACACGGGACTGCAAGCAGTTCAATAATTTCGCGTTTTAAACCCTAAAATATACCAGGCTCTTGGCTAAAAACAGAATTTCTTTTAACAACCCCTAAAAAATTCAGGACTGACAACTTTGACCCCTAGAAATACGACAGTCATATCTACCACCGAAATATAGAGAGCACCTCCCCTCCCCTCCCGGCCCCCACCCATTCATTAAGGTTCTTTCCTGGCACTTCTGCCTTGTGAGTTAACCGGTAAAATAGCAACTTTTTTATCTCATGCCTTCTAGAGTTACCTGGTTAAGATTACAAATGAGTTATTCAAAAGGGCTTGGCCAGAAAACATAACGCCGATATCGGTACGAATAATATCACATACGTGGAGCCATGTCATGAAATGTGATAAAAACAAGCCTTACTCTCTCTGTGAAGGGTTATAAATTGCCTACGGCTTAAGTTAATTTGTACCAACTTCCCCGATCCTACAAATCCACTAGCTCTTTTTCCGGAAAGTGTCTGAATTTATGAAATATAATTTTATGAAAACTAAAACCTAACTACAAAAAAAGCAGCACAGATGGTCTAACTACACCAATGGGAAACTAGCTGCAGTTGCGATTCCGCATTGGTTGTTTCTGTTCCTGGACATCATTATGTACCCTTCCATGCCCCATTCGGTCCCCCACGAATTCTTCACCAGCCAGTAATCTTGACCGTTTTGCGTCCCATAACCAACAACAAGAACTCCGTGGTCCAGTTTGGTTTGGCTGCAGTTCCTAACGAGCAAGCGATCGAGGGAAAAAGAAAGAGCCGTTTTAATGGCAAATACGACTCTTTTTCATAACATGTTTTGCAACCATTGCCATTCTCAAAAAATGTAAAACAACAATTGAAAGTAATATTACACATGAGTAAATAATATAAAGAAATAGTTGTTACACACTATGTAAGAAATGACAAGTAATAGTTATTACATACTAAGAAAGTATGATAACAATGCAGTATTGCACACAACAAAAGTAATAACAAAGTAATAATACATACAATTGCAAGTAAGTAATAATGAAATAAAGTAATATTACACACAAGTAGGAATTAACAAAGTAATATTACACAAAAGTAAATAACAACATTATTATAATTATTACACACAAGTAAGTAAAACAAGTATTAGTTATTAAACATAAGTAAGTTTTAACAAGTAATATTTATTACACACCAGAAAGTTGTAACAAAGTAATTACATATACAATATTACAATCAGTTGAAATGTAAGTACAAGTAATTAAGTTGCAAACTTATTTGTGTGTAGAAATATTTAGATCATACTGTGTTTTGAAACATTCCTTTAATATGTAGCATCTTCTTTTCTGACTTCCTTAGTTTTACATTTGGTATTCATTACCTTTCATTGTATACTCCGCTATGATAAAACTGGAACGAAATATGGCCAGCATCAATACCAACGGATATTGGCCCAGCTATCGCCGTGGCGAGCTGGAGAGAACTCTCACTTCCGTTCGGTACATCAACGTAACCTGAAGGAATAAGTGGAGTTGGAACCGTAAGAACTTATATAATTATCTCCTAAATTGGAGGTGACTAATTTTGTGTCTTGTGAAGGACACAACACAGTGGTCTGACCGGGGTTCGAACTCGTCACTCAGGGTTACGAGTCAAACACGCTAACGGTTCTGCCACTGCACTGCCGACAAGGAGATTCTACACAAGGTGAAACTCACATTCGTAAAATGTTTAATGGTCATTATTGTTGAACATTATCATCATTATTGTCATAATTGCTTTGCTTATAAAATGTTTAAAAAATGAAAGACTAAAATGTTTTTTAAATTTGCATATGCTTGCTATTTAAGCCTGCTACGTGATTCCCGAGGGGGAAAAGTTTTGAAGCTTGTTCAACCTTAAAGATAAAAACCAACACAAATCGAATGTTGTTTACCGCGCTGAATGCACATGCGGCGAAACATGTATTGGCGAAACTAAAAGGAATTTCACCGTGCGCAAGGAAGAACATGAAAACATAAAGCATAATTCTGAACCAGCCTGACACCTCGCCACAAACCCTAAACACTGTTATAATTGGCGTATTATCTTCAATGAACCCAGAACCTTTAGAAGGAAAATAATTAAGGGCCTGTTCATCGCACGAGACAAACCAACCCTAAACAGATAAGTACATTCTTTCACCGCAAAACTTTTCCCCTCGGGAATTACGTAGTAGGCTTAACTAGCAAGCATATGCAAATTTCAGGCATTACTGATGATGACCACCGTGTCGAAAACGTTTTAGAAAAAAACCTTTTAAAAACATTTTAGCCTTTCATTTTTTAAACATAATCATTATTGTTATTGTTGTTCTATTGAGTGCATATGAAAAACTAAACAACCTATGTCCTTTGCTCCAACATATCTTCTGTTGAATCTGCACGGTCCTTGACGAGCGGAGTACGGGTAGCTCTCTTCGGTGTCAATTCCACCATTTACCGCGATGTACCTACGCATTCGGTTGTAAGAATGAAAAAAAAAATTAATCACTGTTGTAGCATGGAGAAATAAAACATTTGCCACTGAAAAATGAGACTAAGGTTTACGAATATTATGTGTAGAACATCAATCCCAATCGCTAGTATATCCACAAGAGAAGTCGTTGTAAGAACTGCTGTGAGTTGATTTATTGAATTAAGGCAAAACTTATAAACAAACACTTGGTGGTTATCTACAGGTGGCTTTCACTGTTCATTGCACTAAGACACTGTGAAAGCTTTTACGAATTAAAATGTAAAATGTTGAGTGTCGATAAAAGGCCTACTCCAGCAAGGGTGATAATAATAATAATAATAATAATAATAATAATAATAATAATAATAATAATATCTAATGAGCTAATCGCCCTTACTTGCAGTCATGGACTGAATTGCGAAGGACGCAGCTCAACGAGGTCGGACCGAAAGCATGTTAAGGCGCGTATTGCTTCCGCTATACGGCCCATATAGATAGAATAGCTGGGTGTCGATTTTGTTGAGGGAGGAAAACCGGAGAGCCCGGAGAAAAACCCCCGGAGTCAGATTGAGATCGACAAATCTCAGCCCACATGCGGAACCCAGGACTCGATCCCAGGTCCACAGTGGTGGGAGGCACGAGTGCTAACCACTCGGCCATCCTGACTCTCCATAAAAAAGTATAATTTTCAAGTATCAAAGGTTTCAGAAAGCCCGTTGAATTTGATAAAACATCTATTCCGGAATTCGTGCTTTTGGGGTATGAGATGATTCAAACAGTCAGCTTGGCTCTTTGCGAATAAAATAAATATTACTAGAAAATATACAAATCAGGTGCCCGACCAGAAGGCATTGTCCATGTTTCCGCCATTGCATCCCAGGTTACCAAACATTAAGCCAGCGCAGTCGACCAAATTCTGTTCGCTGAGTGAGACGAGTTTGCCGGTTTTCTTGAAGTGCTGTCCTTCCAACGAGCCAGTGGCACTGAAAGCCCAGCAGGACCCGCATTGACCTGTTAAGATAGGTTCGTTTTAATTTCATTGATAAATCGATTATCTAAAAAATGGTCCATAGATTCATGGTTGAATTAACGAACGAATGAATGAGTGAATGAATGATGAATGAGTATGAATAAATGAATCACTAAATGAATGATCGGTTGAATGAATGGGTGATTGAATTAATCATTTAATGTGTTCAAGAATGAATGATTGAATGAATGATTGGGCAAGTGAATGAGTAAATAAGTGGATGAACGAATGAACGAATGAACAAATGAACGAACGGATGAATGTATACGTCTGAGTGAATGGGTGGATGGATTAATAGAATGACCGCACGCTGAATGGATTGATGGGTTGGATGGGTGTCCAGATGGATGCATATGGTTGGATGAATGGATGCATTTAAATTGTTTCTGATCGAACTGCAATTTTCCTGTGGCTCCCATTTTTAATTCGAACCTATTGCATCGTCTTTACCCTTGATAACATAACTGTATTGAGGTGCAAAGGCGAAGTACCCAAGCCGGATTAGAAATCGTAAAAGATGACATTTTAAAAACAAAACACTGGATGTAAAACTTTCAAAAAAATTGTTAAAAGTGAGCAAGAAATCTTTAGTTTCATACATGTAACCTACTAAAGACTGTATTATTTGGTAAGAACAATAACGAGAATCTCAGGAGAATTATGTAAATTATGTGAGCTAAGTTCCGTAAAACGGACAAAAGAATCAAAACAACTGGATATTGTATAACTTGCCTTGGTTCTCAACGGGTGTGACGTAGCCCTTAGTTCGCCAGTCAACCGTATCAGGGATCTGGAAACTAGTTGGTCCTCCGAAAGTAGACCCAGTCCCCTTCCTATGTTTACTACCGTGCCGCCATGTACCGAGGAAAAGTTTCCTGTATTCGTCCAACGTTAAGTCACCAAACTGATTCATGTGCAAAGTGTATGTTCGTGATTTGTCCGCATTATGCTTCTCAATATTCTAGAACGAAAGCAACCAATAAGTGGAGCATCTGTCGAGCATCATTTACCTTTACATACAGCGGTGTTAAGGTCATTCCATCGAAATAGAACCTGCACCTAGATTTTTGTCAAACTTTCCTCATTTGTCAATCATTATATGCAAACTGCAAAAATGGAATAAAAAAGGGGTGTGCCCGGGTTAACTTTTGAGATATGATTGATACAAATAACCCCTCCAGGGCTATTTTTCTGTTGTTGTAAGCTTGAATTTAAAACTATAAATTTCTTATGTGGCAACTAAGATAACATCGAGGAGTGTAAGGAAAATAAAGTTAGATAACTTAAAGAGTTCTCCTGGATTAGGAGAATAATTTTCTCGTGAGGCATATTTGTGTGCTTTTGTTGTTACTATATTTCAATATCTCAAAAAAAACAGTGTATTCTTATCTATGTTTTTTATATTTTTCTACACTTGCAACACTCAGATTTTTCCTATTCTTTCTCTTCAGAGAGTCCTGTCGAAATTTGACTGATTGACGAAAAAATATTGTGGGGTACCCGTGCTTGTTTAGGAGAAATTCTTGGAAAACTGGCAAAACATGTGTTTTTTACCCCATTTCCGAGGGGAGATTGGAACTGAGTTAAACAAAAAAGCCCCATAAATTATGAAGAAAACTACTTTTTTGCATTATTTTTTCTGATATGTCTTCAAGAGCTCAGCATTCACTAGAATATGACAAAAAAGTGTAAACATTTTAAAATTTCTAATATGCGCAGTAAAGATGCGCAATGCAAAACTAGGGAATTACCTTAAGGGAAGACGTCAAAACAACGGTCCACCCTAGGGACCCAATTTTGGGGGGGGGGGGGTATTAGCCGCCACCCACCACCTTTTTTCAAAAAAGCTGAATTTCAGGAGCAAATATCAAGGTTAATAAAATAGATATTGCTCTTTCGGTTGCTGAGTTATCAAGGTTTTTTAAATATGCAAACTTTACTGAAAGCTGTTACGTAATAGGGGGAACTTAAGTAAGCGGGTAAGATCACAAAACAACAATTATTTCTCGAATTACAGGACTAACCTGGAATTAACCTGAAACTTTCCACAATTGTTTAACTATAACACACGAGCACACGTTATAAAAATAGCTGTAGTGTTACAATTTCTCCTATTGAATTCCCCCTATTACGTTACAACTTTGGTAATTTGCATATTTGAAAAACCTTGACGGAATTTACCTTCATGTTCTGAAGCCATATTCCTTTCCGAAAAATCTCTTCACTCTCTGGCGAGTAGACTTTCCCGTAAAGTTTCATCCAAGCAGCGAAATCTTGACTCTTATTTTCCTCTGTGACTGCGAGAACCGTTAGGGCTGCTACACAACACAGGCAAAGAACGATCTTCATTTTGCGTCTGCGAGTGTATAAACTGATGTCTATAAACTAAACAAAAAAAGCTTCGAGTTGATCGCCATGCATGTACAAGCTTTGCGTCTCAGAGAAATGTCTTCTCAGCGGCTAAAATTTTTTGCTTACGCCCAGCTTTGCCACGACGAATCAGTCTCAAGTCCTTAAACTACAAGACGCTAGCTTACTAATTACTTTCATGCCTGCGCACTTAGATGTGTTTCTTGGCGACTTAGGAAATAGCCTAAGTATTTACAAAAAATTCGATGCCTCGTAATTTATTATAATATTAGAAATGAAGTTTCTTTTGTCATTGATAAACACAAATAAATCCTTCATGGTTTTTAAACTGTTTTCCCCCTATCTGATAACAAAATTAACCAGCCTTTGAGTCACGATTTCAGGTGGTAATTCTTCTCCGAGCCGTTTTACTTTTCATGTTTTCCCAGTGCACTAAACGTCATTCAATTAAGACTGATATATGTAGACTTCTACAACTACTACCAACTTTTCTTGATAATGAACAGTTCAAAAATTGCAAAAAAAGTTAGATTTATAGAAAAAGAATTTAAAAAGTTGGAGCGAGTTAGAAATACGAGTAAAAACTATTTATTAGAAGTTCCAGTCTTTTACTCTAGCATACACAAGGCGAGTGTGCTTGCCCCAGTTGATTAACCGGTTTTAGGCAGGCGAAAACCATCTTAAACTTTTGTATATATCAGCATTACTAAAAATTCAAAGATAGAGGAGAGACGAAGTGACTTCCATATCAAAATAAACAAGAGGCTACAGGTATAGCCTTCACTCGCTGCCCGTCTTACATACATTACGAAATAGGCACTTTTGTTCGTCTGTTTTGTGCGTTCTGAAAGTAGCGAGGGCAACGATGTACAGAAAACATGGAAAATGTCCACACAACTTCAATCAAACACTTTCGCCTTCGCATGACTACAGAAAAGTCACACAAATAACAAACCCAGGTGGATTTACAACTCACTCGCCTGACGGCCGAGAGTAAAAAGCATCTGACATGCGCCGAGCTGTATTTCGGTCTACCTGGAATTATTCTGGCTACAGTTTTTGCACTTGTAAGGGAAGAAGTCAAAATAATGGTATTTTTAAGGAACCCAATTTTGTCGGGGAGGTGGTGGATGGCGGCACGTACCCACTACCCCACCCTTCCCCACATTTTCAGAGCTCAATTTCTCAAAACCTGATTTAGGGGTATTACTTATCTTATTATGGACTTCTCTTTCACAAAGAAGGCGTTGGTGCGAGCACTTTATCAATATCTATTTTATTGAACATGATATTTGCTCCTTAAATTCAGCAATTTTGAAAAAAGATGGTGGGTGGCGGCACATAATACCCCATCCCCTAAATTGGGCTTTTCCCTAACTGGTTCAGACTGAAGTGTGTAATTTTATTTGTCGCCCCAATTAAATCAGCGTATTCGAAAACAGGAACGATTTAAGCTTTTTCTGCGCTGATAAGTAACAAATTATGTTTTTATAACACTGCCTATACAACAAGTGATTTATTTTCTTAGGGAAAAGGTCAAAACAATGGTACTTCCTAGGAACCTAATTTAGGGGGTGGGGTATTATGTGCCGCCACCCACCACCTTTTTTCAAAAAAGCTGAATTTAAGGAGCAAGTATCATGTTCAATAAAATATTGATAAAGTGCTTGCACCAACGCCTTTTTTGTGGAGAGAGGAGTCCATAATACAATAAAAACCAATACCCCTAAACCAGGTTTTGAGAACTTGAGCTCTGAAAAAGTGGGGAGGGGTGGGGTAGAGGCTATGGGCCGCCAACTACCACCTCCCCCGACAAAATTGGGTTCCTTAAGAATTCCATTGTTTTGACTTCTTCCCTTAGATACTGAGAGTCTATACAATCTGATCGCGTACTCCTTTTCTTATTGCTGCCTTTTCCATTTGTTGACTTAGCGAAACCTGCAAAATCAAACTCCGGAACTGGTCAGTTGTTGTTCTTATACCGATTCAATGGTTCGGCCGGTGAAGATGTCTGCGTTGTTACAAGAGACGGATGCAGAAGCAAACAACAACTACCTCATAATAATTTTAATGCCACTCCAGCACCGCCGGTTGCCCAAACAACCAATATTGTATAAGAGGGGTGTTCGTTGTTTTTATTAGTGTTCAAATATTCTTAAGGTTTTCAGGGTAAAAACAAGGCTATTTTACAAAGCCTTTCCCAAATTTGATGCGACAAGGTGTCTCTTATGGTCAAAAATTTTCACTCCTTTGCATTTTCTAGGGTGCTTTTTCAAAATTTTCCAACAAGCATTCCCGACTATCCCTTTAACCGAAGTAAAAAACTGTGAACATCGAAATGGTGGCGCATTAAACCCTGTTTGCAACTGTGGTTTCAGAGCGACAATGTCAACCAAACCATCCTAACCCGACCGAAAACCAGTTTGAAGTTTGTCTGAAAAATGGAGAAAAGTTCTTCCAACCTTGTTCTACGAAAAGTTTGGATCATAGTTAGGAGAACTTACCAAAGCATCATTTGTTGTATTATAAGGTGCCCGCGTTTCAAGCGTTTGCGTAGGATCTTGGCGCGGTTTTCTTTCTTGGTGCAAGCGTAAACTGAAAACGCAAGGATACACCCAAAGCAGACAGCGTAGTGACTGTAATGAACTGTATTTCAACCAGCTTCTTTTAAACGTACTTTGCACACTCTTCTGCCTTCCACTCGTCGATCACTGCTTTGTCTATTTCAATATAATCCTTGCATCTTTTCTAACTATTTCGCAAGAGGCTGACCACTCAATCACTTGCACTCAAAATAATTACATTAATATTTACATGGCTATAACCAATAAAAGCTCCTATAATCTCACAGAACGATAACTCAAACTCATTCGTTATTAACAATGTTTCTTTTAACTTCACAAAATTCACTTTTGGCAATGAAAAATAAAACCCTCGACGCTGTTTAAGTTAAGATTTCTCCGTTAATAAGTAAACCGGCTGCAATTTACCCCAACGTTATTTATGGTTTTTTAGCAGATAAGAACTGCCAGCGAAAATCTTGTTTATCGATTTTACAAAATCACTCAATATGAGTTTCTTCGAATTTTCCTCCAATCAAGCATAAATCATTGCTGGCTCTTTTCCTTGCTCGTATCGTCTCCACGCCTTCTGCAATAAATTCTCGAGATCATGCGTGTACTGGCGCGTGTTGAACAAAGGACTTGTAAACCGCGCTCTCCAAACCCGCTCTTTAATGCTCCTCAAGCTGTGGGGGAAAAAAAAACAGGTTAAGAAATTGCCTTTGATGATAAATGAGCATGAAAGATAGCAACTTTCATTGCCTGACTAAAAGACTAACTAGCAAAAATTACTTCCAGTGCAGTAAGACATTTACTAAAACGAAATTCTTTCCTTATTTTGTTTTGAATTCTCTTTTAGTACTTGCAAAATTCAAGATCTCTTTGCTAACAACTAATAATGATTGTTGCTGCTGTTATTGGAAATACCAAATGTCCTACTCGAAGCAAGCATTGATTGTTACAACTGCCAACTATATTATCAATACAGTAATCAAAGATCTTATAATTATCATCTGCTCTTGCAACTATCACTGTCTTGCTTCAGTTGACACTTGCCTTTATGGTAATTTTCTGGGAAGCAAAACTGCTTTGGCTCTTGGTAAAATTTCATTAAAAAGAAATGCAAAAGAAATCACGAGATATACTTACTAACTGCTATCGTTTCCTAGTCGAATGGCAACATCTTCATACTGCTGCCGTGAGTTAGCCACTAACTCAGTCACACCAAGGGCTGTGAGCTGTGACGCGGCTACTCGTGATGCTAAGGTTTCAAGGGGTAATGTGACCATTGGACACCCGGCCCACAAGACATCCATTCCTGTTGTGTGACCATTACAGAGTGGTGTATCTAGACACACATCGGCTAGCTGTCCTCGGCGAACATGCTCCTCTTTGGGCGCCACCGGTGAAAAGATGATTCTCTCTGGAGATAAGCCATATGCTTGTGCTTGGGCTCTGACATTTGTCTCTCCTACTGCTGGAAACCTTAAAAGCCAGAGTACCGAGTTGGGGACGGCTTTGAGAATGTTCACCCAAGACTGAAGAGTCGCTGGGTCGATCTTATACAGTTGGTTAAAATTGCAGTACACAATGGCGTCTTCTGGTAGACCATACTGAGACCTTGTTGTGATCGCACTGCCTACTGGGACTCTCTCCCCACTGTCCTTGCAGCCACGGTATTCCTCCCTCTTTTCCTCTACCAGGGTGGCGATTTTCTTAGTCAGGTTTGGATCAGTATCAATTTGAACAACTCGTGGGTGCAGTACCGTGTTGCCGTTTGGCGTCTGTTCCTGAATGACTTGATCGCTTGGCATCGTTACTTTCTTCATCAGGTGGGGAAACATCTGTTTGTGGTCACCAACGAAAAACGTGTGCGGCATGTACAGCACCTTTTCAGAGTACTGCTCTGCCAGTTCAGGAGGCGAGGTTACAGTGTCTGTAATGATGTAATCCATGTACGGTGCGCCGCTAGTACCCGGGTAACCAAGCCACATGACCTGTTACAGACAACAAAAAAACTGATGTAAGGCATATTGATTACCTATTTAAATAATTAACAAACCAGTCAACTTTGAAGGAGTTTTACAGATCACAAAATAATCTAACTGTCAACTCTTATCAGTTTTGCACAATCAAAAGGACACACTCATTGAAGTCGAAAACTAATGTAATTTTTCAATTTTACTGAATTTAATTGTTTAAAATTTCTAAAATTAATAAAAAGAAAAACGTTTCGAATTCATATCGCACTTACGTCTAATGAATTCAAATTACCACGATACAATGCTCATTCATATGGTTAATGAATACTGTGTGTTGAGGAAAACTGAAAAAGAAACTACTAAGGCAGCCAAACAAGACATGGAAAAGCAGAAAACAACTTCATCAACTTGCAACATTTTTGACCACTGATAGTAGAAGCACAGTTCTGAACTAAACCTAACCTGTACAGGTGCAGGCCTCAAGGCGAAGATTTCATTCCTGGCTCCCTTGGTGTAACCATTCATGTTGACCAAGATATGAACACCATCAGCATTGATCCGATCTGCTGCCGAGCCATGGCAAGGCACAGATGACAGGTCTACAAAGTGTTCTGCATCACGAGATATTTTCTTGCGGAAACTTGTTTGGTCATCTGGTGTGAGAGCATAGCAGAAAACCTACAGAAAAAAATTAAAAGTAAAAAAAGGCATTTTTGTCTTATTACTACCCTTAAAGCCCAAAATACATAAAAAATCAATGGTGTCTAACATAGTTTTCTACGTTTGATCAATGTCTATTATTGCACCACTGAATGATCTATTTTGTATAAATTGATCTCCTGCATAATTAAATTTTTTCAGAAGACCCTAACAAGCAAAGCAGTAAACCTAATCGTACCTCTACTTTGGATCTGTTGTGAAAGCCTGGGACACTCTGCATTAGATGTGAAGTAGGATGGTTTCCAAAATCGCTGGAGACAAAGCCTATCCTAAGTCTGCCACCACTCTTGCTAAGGTCGATGGGATACTCATAGGGCCGCTTGTGGAGAAGAGCAACCTGCACCACAAGAATATTGGTGAACTTTCACAGCAACCTCCACAGCAAATCACTTCAGTAAAACTTAACTTGTTACTATCAGGGTTCGTACACCTTTAGGAATTTCGAAAACCCAGAGTTTTAGTTTTTCAAGGGCATTTCTAAGGTTCTTTAAACCCAGAATAAAAATAATAACGTTCCGAATCACCTGTTTAAACAACGTTTTAGTAGTTAATGTCATAAAAAAAGTCTAAAACTTAATTCTTCCTTGAAACGAAAAAAATGCATCATTTACCAAATTTAGTTTATTAATAAAGTTCTCATAGCCGTAAAAAATTAAAACTAAGCTTTTCAAATTGTAATTTTAAAGACCGCAGCTTGCAGGTGACCACCAGGCACAGTGCATTCCAATGTGCAGCTATTGCAATCACCATCGTTTTTCTGCCATTCGTTTTTTTCTAATTTGTCTTTAACTCCCTACTATTGCCTAGAGAGATAACTGACAGGGTTTTGAAAACCTTTAAGGTTTGAGGATACTCAAGGCACCTGTAGCATAAAGATACCAACTAAATGTTTGATAAACAAGCTTCCTAGGTGGTCTTGGAGCATACCTTTTCTGGAAAATTTTAAGAAGTTTCCAGTTAAAGCTGAAGTAAACCTTTTTACAAAAGGTTCAACATATGGTCAGTAAAAATCAATGTTACCTTTTCTACACACAGGTTTCCATGTCTGTTAGCAATAGCTTTGCGAAGTTTGTGGGTTAAGGGATACAACATGCTATGATGAGGATGGACTGAGGGTAATCTACTCTTCTCCAATTGGTCGGCAACTATCGATACAAGCTTTTTCATCCGGTTATCATAATCTGTCCAGTCACAGATTATCTGACAAAAGGAAAATAACAAATTAAATTAATTTAGCTCCACTACACATAAAAATTATACTCAAAAACTGTACAAGCTTAAAGCTGATCTACAGGTGGGAACATTTATTCCTAATCAACACAAGTCGATCAGTTGATTCTTTTCTATATTAACTTATAGTGGGTGCTTCTTCTAAAACCACAGTGTGTGATGTGGACACCTTGTCCAAATCATGAACTGTTGTTGTTAATATATTATTTACTATTGTTTAAAATGTTAAAAATATTTTTAACCATGACTCTCATGCCAGCACTGAATGTACAACCAAGTTTCCATAAGAGTCAAAGTGTTTGTTTAAGCATTATGTAACTATTTAACTCTTGTTTCTTTGCTTTTTCTAAGAGTTTCTTTGTAACTTGTAAATTCCAACTCACTTGAGATAGGAATCATGTTAACAGTTGCTATACAATTTATAAATATTTCATTTTTTATTTCATGCATTTGGTTCCACAAAACTCTGCTTGTAAAATGTTATCATCTATATCATTATTGCCAAAGATTATCATCAAAATATTTTAACCATGATTCTCATGCCAGCACTGAATGTACAACCTAGTTTCCGTAAGAGTCAAAATGTTTGTTTAAGCATCATGTAACTATTTACTCTTGTTTCTTTGCTTTTTCTAAGAGTTTCTTTGTAACTTGTAAATTCCAACTCACTTGAGATAGGAAACGTGTTAGTCCTGAAATGCTATATGATAAATATTTCATTTTTATCTCATGCATTCGTTTCCACAAAACTCTGCTTGTAAAATGTTATCATCTATATTATTATTGCCAACGATTATCATCATTTGAAGATCATGGTGATGCTACTGTACCTGCAAGCAATGTGCCAAGTTGCAATACGCATCAGGGAAGTCAGGTTTGAACTTCAAAGCTGTTCGGTATGACTGAATAGCATCTGGGACATTCCCAGAATCCTGCAAAGGGATATTTGATGATTTTAAACCACAAAATGAATCTACTTCAATTGAAGATTTAAACTCGTAACAAGGCATAAAATTTTGTAAAGGAAAGCTTGATTACTTAACAAAATTTCCTGTTGATTATTTTGCATAGAACAATATTTGACTGCTTTGCACAAAAAAATTGAATGGGTATAAGAACCCATTATCGTTATCAATTTATTTTCATTGATCATGAAAATTCAACACAAGAAAATACCTTATGGACAGAGGCAAGATTACTGTGGGCATCAGCAAATGCTGGGTTGATCTGAATAGCTCTGCTGTAGCATGTAATGGCTCCCTGCACATCCTGCATCTCTTTCAGAGTATTGCCCATGTTTGAATATGCATCAGCAAATGTTGGATGAATTCTAAAGAACGGGAAAACAGAGCTCTTTTGTGAGTAGCTTTTTTACAAGAGTAAAACGAATCACAAACAGACATTTAAAACTAGTTTATCTCAAAATGACTGTTGAAATTAATGTAAAATATTAAGTTCATAAAAATACTTTTGAATTATGATATACCTGTAAGAACCACCAAAGCAAAACAGAAGGAATTAAACTACATTACTTTATCTGGTAGAAAGGGTAGTAGATAAAATAAATATAACCTTTACCTGATTGCCTCTTTATAATGCATCAATGCCTCTTGCAGCTTGCCTTGCTGTTGCAACACACTGGCTAGGTTGGAGTGAGCAGCTGCAAACTCTGGAAAAATCTTCAACAAACAAAAACAAGACTTAAAATAATTGAACAAAAAGTAAAGTATTATTTGAATTTCAAAGGCAATTGAGATTATCAAATTGCAGCTACATAAATAATTTGCTACGATTTTTCACTTCAATATCAGATAACATTAATGGCCATATTTATATCTTTACCAACCGCAATTAAACTTTAACAATGCAATGGTTGAAGAACCAAAACAAACAGACTGAGCAAAAACATAATTTAAAAACCAAGGCAGCCATTATTTCCATACACTTCAACTTACCTCTAGAGCTTTGTAGTAAAGTTTAACAGACTCCTCAATCTTGCCCTGTTCCCGCTTAATGTTGGCTAGGTTGTTCAGCGAGTCAGCATGTGTTGGGCACAACCTGAGGGCCGTGTTGTAGCATTCTTCAGCTTCTGCCACCTGAAAAGCAATAAAAGTTCTTTAGGTAACAGGGTTCGACTCTTTTGACTTTCTGAAATTCCACAACTTTTTCTGGCATTGACTTTTCTCAATTTTCCATGATCTAGCATTGATATTTTTCCCTCAATACATCAAAAGTAGTTTCATTTTTCCCTTTTTCTAGCACAATGCAAGCTAAAAAAGGTGAAGAATGGGATGTCAATTTTGAGACATAGGAGCATAATTACCCAGTTCAACTCTAGGAATTAAAATCAGCAGTAACTGGTTATTGATGTTTTCCCCTGTCAACAAATTTGACATACAGACAGTCTGACCTGCGGGAATAAAGGCTACAAGAAATTTTACTTTAAATCATTATAATCAAATTTAAAGTCTGCCAATTTTCAATGACCCAAACCAATCAACCAATACTTACTTTTCCTTGCTCCTTCAGAGCATTAGCAAGGTTGCAATATGCATCTGGGAAGTTCGGTTGAAGTTCAATTGCTCTCCGATATGTATCGACAGCCAAATCGATGAGTCTACAAAACCAAAGAAACAGATTACAGTTACAGCTAAGACTGGTAATACTTGCATATTACAGGGTTCCTGCAGCCCAAGACCCTTTCAAGACTTTTTGAACGCCAAATATAATAAAATTTAAGACCTATCCGACAAAGCAGAGCGGCTTGAAAATTCAGGGGTGGAAACTAACGCCGGCCCAGCGGCCAATGGCTGGCAAATTCTACGTCAGGCCAGTAGATTTCACGAAGCGCCGGCCCGACTGGCCGGTACGTCATGAGAAAATAAAAAAAAGTTTAATTAATTCAATTAGATATTTTAGGACAACCTTT
>JAOBAT010081152.1:0-19435 GCA_026413305.1 Hydrozoanthus tunicans | reverse complement strand
GACACAATTCTACATAGATTTGAAAGGCCTTAAAATCTCTTGATATTCAAAGTTTTTTTAAGGATATAACCCACAAATTCATGTATTATACTTACGGTGGTTCACTGATTGAAACGGCCACAAGACAGCTGCCCATAACCAAACAAAGAAACTATACACAAAATGACACACTTTATTTCTTGAGGACAGCTGTAAGAAAAAAAAAAGAAACTAAATTTTATTCTTTTTGAGCCAAAGGGAAACTCCTGCTTTTATCTAATAAAACAAAATTGTTTGTAATTTCTGTGCAATTATTGCTTTTTAGCTCACTCACTGTTAGTAAGCCTACACCTGCTAAATAATGAGTTTTTTTTTTACAGTAATTCTTTTCCAGTTCAGTTCTTGTGAGCATAATATGATTGTCATACATTAGAGCAGGATTTTACAGTATTAATTCATTTTCTGCAGCACTCACCATCCAGCTGTAAAGGTGCAATCTTTGTCGTCTCTTCCAGGCCTTTAACAAAAACGTGATTTTATCCACATTTTGTCTTAAAAATTTTTAGAATTAATACTATCGAAGTATAGCCAGGTAAGAAGCAGTTAGCTACACAGGTAACACCCCAACACACTATTGGAAAGCTCTCATTTTCGTAGAAAGTTTTATGTTCAAATGAACTAAATATTTTCCAGGCTGTGACCTAAGGCTATTTTCTTTCCCGAGCCTAAGTGGTTCATTAGGCCGGCATTTATCTCTAGTTTCCATAGTGGTAAGCAGATGAGAGTCTTTGACTCCTCCTGTACAGGACACTAATCAATTGCAGTTTAGCCCCCCGTCTAACTGGTTCTCATTTATACAGCTGAGTCAACTGGAAACAAAGTCAGATAAAGTTTCTTGCTCAAGGACACAACACAGTGGTCTGACTGGTGCTTGGACATGTGACCCTAGCACTACCAGTTGAACATGTTAAATTATTGGCCACTGTGCCAACCACAAGTGATCTAATGAGTGCTTAATATGCAAGTGTATTTTTCAATTGACCATAAAACTCATCAAAAGACCAATTAGAGATCATTGGCAGCTTCTCTTCAAACTCTCAGTTTAAATGGACCCAAAAGCTTTTATACATTGACCAAGTACCTCAAAGATCTAACAAGTTTTTAGAAGCTAAAGTAAGACCTATTTATATAATTATATAAAGGCGAAGTAAAACTATGAAAGTTTCCGAAAGTTCAGAAGCCTTTACATATTACTTTAATAAGTTTAAATAGCATTTTTTTTGTCAAAAGTTAAACCTAATTTGACCCTAGTTTCCAGTTAGTGACAGTTTTCTATAATTATAAAATTTTGGCAGTGGGAGCAAAAAATTATTGGGGAGATGGAGGGGGGGGGGCACAGTGGCATAACTGTTATTGCATATTGTTGTTATTTTCTATGGTGTCTTTTACCTTCTTTACTTCTGTTTCACTCAAAATCTCTTCAACAGTGGGTCTGACATAGAAAAAGCAAGATGCAAAGTATTTTTACAACATATTTTAACACTTTGTGAAGGCCACAAGTTTATTAGTCCTACAGTCAAATGTTATCCATATTTGATTATCATTATTATTATCATTATTATCATTATTATTATTATCATTATTATTATCATTATTATTATCATTATCATTATTATTATTATCATTATTATTATTATCATCATTATCATTATCATTATTATTTCTACAAGCCAATATAAACATACTGTCAACCAAATCCAATAAATAATGTTTATTGCCAAAGTTTAGCCAAGTTATTGCTTAATAATTTCTAGGGTCTTAAGAAAATGCAAACATTTTTTAGCTGACTTAATTCTGTATACTTATTTCATCCCCGAGTGGCTTAAAATGGTCATTATGACATAACAACTGAGAAAAAATATCTCTCTCACTGGTTTTACATTTTTGGAAAAAATAGAAGAAAGACACTAAAACTTTAAGAAGAGCTTAATTGCCAGATGTCAAAATGAAAGTCAAACTTTTGCCTGCTCTAGCAGATTTAGTAGTATAGTATCTACTTACCTCTTTTGTGGGATTGGATCCATCATCTTTGCTATCAAATTCCTAAGTGCAGGTGAAAGACCTATAAAATTACCAAGATTTTGATGTTAATTGTAATAACTGAATTTATAATGTTGTCAACAATAAGTAAGTAATTGACAGTAGCAAAAATAGGTTCAAGTTATTTTATATTTGAATAGTAAGAGGCCCCCCACCTTGTATAAAATCACTTGGCACTCTTCCGCTTCTAAGCTGATGCCAAGAGTCTCCACCCCTTGGTAGCTCCATGTCACATGCAAGTTCTAACATTGTTATACCAAGACTGTAGCAGAAAAGAGACAAAGGTTAGAAAGCATTAAAATGTACAAAACATTCAACACCTCTTTCATTGTCATTGTCCACTAGATCTTATCGGTAATCAACATCAAACACAATATTCAAGATTACAAAAGTCATATGATATTACAATCACAGCAGCTGTCAAAATCATCACCATTACAACCAACATTAGCAGTACATTCAAACACAGTCACTGTTGTCATCACTATCACCAACTTTATTCTCAAATCATCACTACTTAATAGACAGACAAAATTATCATTACTTAACAGTATGACATATAACGAAATCATCATTACTTTAGTAATAGTACATCATAAAACAAAATCATTACTTAACAACACCACATAATTATAACAAATTAAATTATCATTACTTAACAGTACATCATATAACAAAACCATCATTACCACTTATCACCAACATAATTCTTTCGCTACCTTCATTAAGGGAGGAGGAGCTTAAGCAACAAAGATGGCAATGATCGACAACGAAAACGGTATAGAACAAAAGGAATGCACCATTCTGGCGAACTGCATTCTGTCGTCATGAAAATTACAATGTGAAAAGCTCAATTTTGGAGTTCTTACAACTATGGGAAAGACCAACAGAAAATCTTATTTTGAAGAAAAATTCAATCTTTTTCTGTAAATAAGCGTACTGTAACTAGGATAAAAAAGAGGGCATAAAAAGAAGGCAAACTACAAAAAGAAAGTCATTGTAGTCGCTGTAGTTATCCTTGTTACTAATAAGCTCCCCATTGTTAAGTAATGACAGTACATGACTGTAACTGCAATTATCTTCAATATCAACATTATCACCCTTTATAAATGATCATTCTTTCTGACAGCACATGACAACACTAATCATAATCCTTACATTATAATAATAATGGTACACGCGTAATCAAAATCATCATTGCAATCATATCAACATTATCCTTACATAACCTTCAACAATAATGACAGCACATGTAATCACAATCATCAACAGTATCTATTCCATCATCATCATTACTAACAGAAAACTAGTTCATATCGTCATTAATACAGTTATATATGTAAACACATGCAATAACCATCGTTATCAACACTACTACATCTTGCGTTGTCATTACCATTACTAATCAATTATAATCAACCCTAGTAAAAGCATTATATATACTATGTGTAAATACAGTGTAGAAAAGAAGGACTCATTGAAAAATGATAATGCACCTGAATATGTCAGCAGCTTTGCTAAAGCTTCCTTGTAAAAGTTCTGGAGCTAGGTACTTGGGATCTCCTTCCTGGGCGTCTGATGTGTCACTCTTTCAGCAAAAAAAAATTTACAAGTGTATGTTCAAAAGATAAGTAGGAATAAATATCTAAATAATAAGTAAACTGGTAGGTTCAGCTCAGTTTTGTTATTTCTATACTTTTGTTTAATTCACTGTGCACTAGATAGTTTCAATTTGTTACCAAAAACTTATAATCAGCTATGTAGAAGAATATTCTTAAGATAATAGTTTTTATAAATTATGTTCAGAAAATCAATGAAACTTTTCTACCCCTTTATAATTATGCCTTCATTTTCAAACACTTGTCATCTCTCATCAACTTCAGCACTCTTTCTTATATTATACTAAATGGGAATCTAGTGTTTTTTGTTAATATAGGATTTGTGATCTCTTATACCATTTATTTTTCTTTTGAAAGATTGTATTCAGAAATTTTTTTACACTGTCAATGTTATAATTTATAAATGTCAATTGTGTGATATCGAAAATAAGCTAGCTGCATATTTTTATTTCAAAACAGTAAATCAATACAAAATTAAGTCTATGAAATATCATGTTGGATAAATAAAATTAAACGCATCCTGTATGTAAGCTTTAACCCAAAAACTTTCTCATTATAATCATTACAACTTTCTTGACAATGTTACAAAAAAAAATCAAAGTGTTGAAACACTATGTGTGAAAGATTATATTTAGCGCACGGGTGCAAACAAAACATTTACAATATTGAAAATAGTTTAACACTGGGCAAAAGTACTCTGACAACGCATCACTGAAGTAATTGAGAACTACTATTTTCCAATTATCGTAAAATTGGTGCAGGTAATCTGCCTTGTGATTAAACGTCTAAAAATTACATTACTATAAACCATTCTGCAGTGACGGATGAGAGAATACAATTTTATTAAAAGCTATAAACGAATAATTTGCTGTCGGCAGTTGTTGAGCCGATAACATCAGAGTTTCTCACTACGGCTGCAAATTATGTCCCAATTGTGTAGATTAGTCCTTTGCTTTCTTTCATACCCAAAATTAACACTTCCCATGCATGATTATGATTTCCACGTACAAGCTAGAGAATTGGTCAATCCCACCCACTCACGCTCTTTGCAACTTACCTTTGATAACTCTAGAACTAAACCAAAGTCTCCAATTTTACAAAGTCCATCTACTCCAATAAAAATGTTTGCTGGTTTTAAGTCCATGTGAACCATATCAACATCATGCAAATGTTTGAGACCCTAAAACAAAAAACACCATACTTCTTTATAATTTTTGTTGTAAGTACATTGATGAAATTCAAGTCTTTTATCTTAATCAATAACCGACATTCATTGTTTTTACATGCTTTAATACATATAATTAAGTTAATCAATAACTTTACTTGTATTTTAAATATAATATTACAATAACTGTATGCCTGTAGGTGCTTGGTGATACTAACAATATCACCTTGAAATAATTCTAAAGTTAAATACTTTTGTTTGTAACACATGCAGTAATAATACAATATTGAAAACACTAAGCTTTTGACTGTAGCTTTAGCAACAAAAGTATTTAAGTTTTAAAAGAAATTTGAAATAACCATCACCAACCAGTATAGATGCAATACAGTGTCTTCATGCTATCTTGCTCTCTTGTGACATTTCAATGCATCTCTATGTGTTCATGTAAAACTCTATAAAACTACAGTAACTGTATCAAAATACAAAACCTTTTGTTTTCTACTGTTCCTCGTTGTTTTTCCTTAAGTTTATGAAAAAACATGGTATAATGTTTGAATAGAGGTAAAATCAATACCTTTCCATCTTTTTAAGTAAATTTTCACAGAACACTTATGTACATTACCATATTTAATAGACATAATACTACAACTAAATGCTTTTTTTCTTTTTTTTCTGTATATTTGTTATGCATGGTTTTTACTTAAAAGAATAATTGCTGACTGATGATCTTAAAGAAGACTATAGCTGTGCTTTATACACTTACCATAGTTAAATCCACCAAGAAGTCCCAAACAACTGACTCTTCAATGTTCTCAAATTTTGCTGAGTAATCACTTAAACTACAAACAAAATCAATGATCATTAACTTCTAAGCTAGCAACCTTTAAACAAATTAAAGCTATTAATGGCCTTTCTCTGTACTAGCCTCATATGTGTCTCTAGAATGGGAGAAAACTTGGCCGACAGCAAAGAATAAAATTAGAAGAAAATACTGAAGAAATTAAAGATAAGACTGAAGAATACAATAATCAGCATGGACTTTGTTACCATGATAACATGAAGAAAACTGGCCTGACAACTCAACTTGTGCCTTTAGTTAATAAACAATTAGATAATTCTAATGAACAAACAAGGATAAATTAATATTAAACAGACTGTCATGCAATTAAATCATTAATTAAAATCAAGATTTTTAATAATAATATACATGTATCTAATTCTAAAACTTGGTCATCAATCTATTCAGATAAAAGTTGCAACAAACTTTATTACCTCATCTCACACAATTCTGTCTGAATGTACAGATGTTGCCTGTAGAAAAAAATAATCTTGAGTGTTTCATCAACTTTGCTTGAAAAAATGAATGTTTTGACAGTAGAAAGAGGCTGAGCATAATCAGGTCTATCCAAGTGGGATAATGGTCAAACAGTTAAAGCTCTTTCGAGTATTGCACTGACCAGCTTTACAATTAAACAACAACTCACCTTTCTTCCCATGCTTTGATAAACCTCACACAGTTGGGATGTGGCTTGAGTTGCTCGTGCTTATTAACTTCTTCAAGCTTGTATCTCCTAAAACCAAAAGACGAATCTTGTGGTATGACAATACTGGTAATTATTAATGCCTTCTTCTAAAATAATAATAAGCCTTTTTGTTTTTTTTTATTCAGTTACAAAAGACTGATTAATAAATGTTTATTACCGGTTAACAAAGATTAATTTTTAGAAATAGTTCATGTATAGGAGTTGACAAGTTGAAAGTTTAACTAGAAACTTTAATAACAGAATAATATAAACATGCAACCCATTGGACGAAAAGGAATACATGTACAAGCAAAGCTGCTTATAATAAAAAGCATATAATTTTAGAGTATAAAATTAAAACTATTCTGAAAGTTACATAATTCCCTTTCTAACCCTTATGGAAAAAGTAAAGGACAGGAGCCCTAACATACTGTCACACTTTATTTTGTTTTGCAAATGAATGGACACTTTTTTTAGTACCTGTCGGCATCTCCTCTAAATCTGTCCCTTGATTTCTTTACTGCATAGTAACAGCCATCTTCTTTGCTTCTAGCTTTGTAAACCTAAAACACCAAAATAAACCATTCAAAACTAAAAACTACACAAAATATTAAGATTATATTATTATTATTGTTATTATTATCCCTTTTATTATTAAAATTTCTATAGTGCTCAGCAACTATTAGGTGTAAATTCAAACATTAATTACAGACATAAACTATTCATGCTGCTGAAATCTAAAAAAAATATAAAAAATACAAAACAGTTATTGTTCATCAGCAGGATGAACAAGGCTTATGAATGATTTTATATCCAGACTGCAGATCTTGCAATATAATGGTTTAGTATCTGACTACTTCAATACTTCTATTCAGGACCCTGCATTAATTTATTTCTAAATCAACTGCACAGAAAATCAGAAGCAAAACTGACCTCTCCAAATGAGCCAGCTCCGAGCCTCCCTATGACCTCAAAACACTGTGGATCAAAACACAGGTAAACACATTTAAAAGATCTACTTCTTATGTTAAATAATTCATACATTATGACAATTTTCCTGGCAAACAAAATAAGGAAACTGCATAGTACACAGTATGTTTATCACTGCTTGTGTTTAATTCTTTGTTCAAAGTTTTTCCTCTTGTTCTAATCTTAAATCTCACAAAAAATACAAACAAAATTTTTTAGATATAGTTCAGCAAATTTCAGCCTCTTTGCCATGTCAACTCTCCAAGAAAGCACCAGCAATAAAACCAAGGACAGTCTGTATTATTAATTAAATAAAATTGAACTTTGTTGTCAAATGTCTTTGTTTAATATGTGTGCTGCTGGGATATATGTATTTTTTTTCAGTTCTGAAATAGCTGGTCTACAAGATAGGAGGTGAGGAGGACCTTAAAACAGAATTTAAAGCTTGATAAGTTTTTACATTCAAGATAAAGAAATTTGATAAAGTTAACAGATGAACTTTTTTCTTTTAAAAAACCCATCATTATTTTGTTTCCATGCCAACAAAAGCAAAACTAAAAAGTTTCTAAGCTCTAAGCTGTATATAAACAGCATCTAAACTTTCATTTCAGAACCACTGCAAAATATATTACAACTAATTAAATACATCTTGACGCGGAAGACAAATAGCACCTCTGGAATGGATATTTAAAAGGCGGGAGGTTGTTTGACTTTCCGTTCTTTAGCTGGCAGGCCATTAGAACAGGGGAGCATCAAATTACAGTATGTATAAAATAAAATCAAGAATTTATGTAAATGGGACAGGTTCAGCGCTCAACACATACACCAGTCCACTATCCAAGGACTAGTATGGAGAATGCCCCCCCTACCCACCCTTGGACTAGTTATTTTTTTTATGTGGACTGAAAAACTAGTGCTGAGAGGTTTGCAAATACGAAACTGACTATTGCCTTGTCCTTGTGATTAATCTAAATCCTTTCTTGAACTTGAGCCTCGGTTCTTATCTCCGGTTTCTGTATTGTTAAGCAGATGAGAGTCTTTGATTCCCCCTGAATAGGACACTAACCCACCGCAAGTTAGCACCCAGCAGAACTGGTACTCATTATATCGTTAATATACTAACCAAGATCCTTTCTATTGTAATTTAAAGTATGAATTATGACATCACAGAAAACTAATTAAGTTTTTATTGATTTGACAAGGATGATGAACATTCGGAAGGACCAATGGATAAATATTCTTTTATATTGAGTTTCGTTTAATGAAAAGTTTGTAACAACTGTATTGTATAATTGCTTCTTATATTTCGAACCTAATCCCTGTTGATTGCTAACAAGTTCCGATGCAATAAAAGGTTTGAAACCTTGGTTATCCATTACTTGTCATTACACTCATTTATACTGCCAAGTTAACTGGAACAAAGTCAGGTAAGGGGTCTTGTTCACAGGCACAACACAGTGGTCTGACTGGAGCTTGAACTTGCAACCCTAGTATTAAGAGTTAAACATGCCCAAAGGGTTTTGTTCCCCAAGAAGACCAATTCAGGACTCAAGGGAAAACAAAACTAACTTGTTTCCCGAGACACTGTACATTAAGTGCTTTGTTATATATTTAGACTTTCCCTTAACAATCAAACAAAGATGGCAGGCAGGCAACAACTGTGCAATTGTATCCCAGTTGGGATAAATTTGATTTGATCAGGGGCACATGACAGAGAACCAACCAATCACAGTGCTCGATTTTTCAAGTGAAAGTCTAAGTATATAACAAAATGGGATATTACATACATAAAACTACACCAAATTATTAGCATGTACCTGCTCAAAGTAAAGTTCTTTTGACCTGGAGTTGTAATGTGGACTGCTTAATACTGCAAGTCTGAGTTAAAGAACTTTCTAAAATTTGTCCAAGAAATGAACTTGAAATTGTTAGGTGAATTGAATAATTTAAATCTAATATTATTTCTTCATTTTTAGGCTGTGATTCACACACGACATTTTTGTCAATTAACTATATACAAAGGCTCTATAACAAAACAAAGAAAAATTATGACGTGTGATTCACACATGACTTTTTACACTTCAAGAAACAAAAGATAAAACAAACTCATGACTCTCGCGTGAATCTGCTGTAATGAAACTGACAAAAAATGAAAATCTCGCAAAAATTTCGTGTGAAACTTATATTATTTCGTAACAATATCACAACTATAATTCTTTAAACAAACATTTTAAAGAGTTGACTTCTTGTTCAACAAACAACATTGTTCTTCGTCAAAAAAATCTGACAACTCTTTGAAAGTGAAAAGACTAAATATTAAAGCTGGCTACAAAACGCATATTACTTTCACTATTTTCATGAACAATAACAATAACATGCATAATGTTTGTGTTAGCGATAAGTCTAAAGAACGATTTATTTTGTGTCCGTGCTTTCCTCTTCAAAAATGGACGTTTTATGGAATAAATAATAACGCAGCGAAAACAAATAATCATTCGAAAGTTTGGTTATGTATTTGATCTTTTCTTGTTGAAGTTTGGAGTTTATAGTGTTGACTAATTATTAACTCTTATGTGTGTATAGTTTCACAATACACTTATCGAACCTTCGATTTCTGCTAAAGATTATCTTTGTAAATTTAAAACAAAACCTTATTGCAATTATTCTGATAAGAGAGGGTAAGAGCAGTCAGGTAGTTCATTAACTACTAAACAACTCAACCCTGAAAATTGAATACCAGAACAGAAAATTAAGACCGAGAATATATTGAGCTAAACTCGAATAAATTAAAAACAATTGCCGTGTACACAAAAGAGAACGAGATAGAATACAAAAATGAAGCCTTAACAAATTAATTTTGGATTTGGACAAGTTCAGGGAAAGTAGCAAAATGGCTCCACCGTGTACAGTAAATAAACTACAGTCCTAGCACTATATCCTACTTAGTGCTGGTAGTAAAGGAAGGATACCACTTCCATTTGACCGGAAGCTTACTGACTGAGGTCCTGGTGAGAACTTTCCCCTGTTTTTAAACAGCCTGCTAACTGGAGGTGCAGATTTAATGGGTGGTCTTGGTGGCAAGCAGTCGCCATTTTGCTCTTTCTTCCTCGACTTCTTGTGGCTAAACGTCACCCCCTCGTTAAACAGCAATGGGATCGGACGAGGACTCTTAATCGTTCCTTCCATAGCCTACTCCATAAAACAAACGATTTTCAATTCAAAACACCCCATTAAAGAGTTGAATTGCACCAGAAAAAAAACAAAAATCCTCTTGGCCAGTGTCACAATACATGCAGAACTGAAGCTTTGCACAACCAAAATAAATTTGGCGCCAAGTTTGGTTATGCAGATTCCACGCGTCATCACGTGATGTGTTTACTAGGCTCCAGACCTCCAATGGCTTTACCACAGGCAGTCCACATCTGATGAGTGCGTGATGTCAAACAAATAATACTAAAATGTCAATATTTTCTTAACATTTAATTTGCTAGAAACATTAAGAAAGTAAGCTTTAACAGTTGACGAATTGAACTGTATATAGAATATAATTATTGTTGTTTAGTGATTGGTGTTTATTCAAGTTACGCAAAGCACTCACACGCACATAGCATTCTCGCTCTTTGTAGACTACCCTTCCTGTTTGCATTTCAATATTAATTTCGACAATGTTACTCATTTTCCCCCACCTCTGCTGCTTGTCACGCGCGCTTTACACGCACGAGGTCTCCGATTCGAGCCCAGGCGTGGACATTTATACATTTTTCTTGTTATGAACAGACCGAAAAAACCCCAAATCTAACGTGTTACAAACACTTTTAACCAAAGTAGAGATAAAATACAGCATCTTTTTCACCTTCCAACACACTCGTCCGAAAAAATTGGTGCATGTGAATGCCCCAACCGAAGGATGGTGAAAACGATGCTATATCACATGTTTCACTGTTGTAATTCCCTTCCTAGCCAGAAATGTGTATTTACATTTAATCAAGGTTCATCGTATTGTCTTTGTTTATCTAATTTTTATTTTCCCTGGTTAACACTCAGTTTAGTCCAAATATCGCTGTAAGACCTTATGAATCAATCGGAATTGAAGAGGTATTAAACCTAATAAAAAAACCTTGACTGAAAGGTGGTTTAAAGTCCGTGGTCGCCACCTGACGTGACCGGGGGGTTGGCAACATTGGAGCTATTTGAGAAATCTAGACAGACTCAAAGCATGTTTCGTTTATTAACGTTCCTTTGGCAACCCCCATAGATTCGTTGAAGAGCTATGTATCAATCAATTCGAAACTTCAACATCCCCCCCGGGCAACCCACAGGCGTTTGACAACAACCTTTTCCCGAGGCCCTGAATTTGATTAGTATTAGGAAGTGCCCGGGGGGCAAGGCATTTGAACAAACGAGAGGGGGAGGGCCGGGCATTTGTACAAAAGTGACTTCAAAAGTTCAAACTCCCGAGGATTCCCGGGCGGAAGGGATGTTGAAGATACTTTAGTAATTAATAAATGACTTTTAAAGGCATATGTATTGTTGTAATAATTATTAAACAGTAAAAAACAGCTGCTTGACCAATTTTTGCTGTCACGAAGAAAAAGAAAATTGAAAGAAGCTCAGAAAAAGTAGACTGAAGATATTAGTAACACATGTGTGGCCGAAACACAGCGAATATTCCCGCTGTGTTAAATTCAAATTTATGAGATTGTTTCAGTGTAATATAACATAAAAGCTAGTTTAAGTTCTTTAAAATTATACAAATCATTTTACACACAGCTGAACAACGGTTTCATATCAACGGAAACCAAAAAATACCAATAATTCGGTCCGGCCGGTACACAAAATAATCCAGGAAGAAGAAAAAAAAACTTGTTTTCCTGCTACGATAAAACCTCAAAGCGTTGCCATTCTTTTTCTTAAACTGAAGTGTAGCGCGTATAGGTTTCAGTTTAAGAAGATGTCACCATGACAGATCTGATAGAGGTAAAAGCACTTTTCAATGCCCTTTTCTATCTGCAGCAATGATTTAACTACCACCGAACCAATAGGCAAAAACCAATCAAAGTCAATCATAAAATAAGAAGTCAATCTTAAAATAAATCTCCACCACTGACAGATCTGATAGAGAAAGCACTAAAAGGACTTTCCAATGCCGTTATCAATCTGCAGCAGTATTTGACTATACAGTCGGCATCGCACGAAGACAGTAACCAATCAAAATCAATCGTAAAATCAACTCCACTGATTGCTTCATCAATCTCGCATAAGTCACTCTTCTGATGCCCTCTGATCATTGAGGTTTCTCCGGTGCCAGAACAATTGCCGTGCGACATGGGATGTACACCTGCAAATAGTTTTGACATACGAAAACAACTTTAGTTTCAGAATTAGAAACAGTGTACATACGGTTTCTAGTTGTTAAAGATGGGAAAACTACGCGTTTTAAGCCGCTATGCTACAATTTTGACAGACACGTAAAGACTTTGGCAAAATATGTTTTCAAATTTTCATACACCCCAAGTAAATCAACTGCACTCCATTTTATGCAGTAAAAATATGTTGATTTCCTTAGTTAATAGAGCCAACACCCCAACATACGAGTGAATAATGATGAAAGTTCAACGTATAACTTCATGTGGGGCCTTGCAACTGGATCAAGCGGTAGGAAAGGAAGAAGTTTTTCTCAGTTCCCTAACACCACACAACTAACCATACACGTTTTTCTATAAGAACTAGTAAATTTGGGCGAGGCTTATTGTTCTCAAATTGTTCTTATTTCTATGTGTGGTTTAAATTGTCTAAACTGTGTATTGCAATACACGTATATTGGAAAGAACTAACTTCAAGGCAAGTATCTGTGTACAGTAAAGGTTCATTAACGTCTTTTTCTTCTTTTTCTGGACGAGAGACAAATTCGATTGTCCAAAAAAGAAAAAGAAATTAATGAACCTTTGGCGAACAGCATATAGTTTGAAGTAATGACATTGATTAAAAGATAATTTTTTCTATTCTTTCTGTATTTTAACTTCAAGATCGACACTGAGTAAAGTTGAAAATAAATAGCAACATAGAGCCCGAGCCTTGCACGTTCTTTGGCCAATCTGAGCCTCGTTGTTCTTATAAAGTTTTTTTTATTAAAAAAACCGTGTAACCATATAATCAAAATGCCCATAGTTTCCGACATGGCTGCAGCATGGATTACTGAGCATCCGAGAGATTATTACTTGTTAGTAAAGTTACTCTGGTGAGTGCAGAATTTCCGCTGCTCTTATTGGTGGAGGCTCAGCTGTTATCCGGGATATAATCAGCTCGCGTGACGTGAAGTGATTACAGCCAGCGTGAAAAGAAAAAATTTTCAACTAGGCGGCTTCGCGTTTTATGGATCTTTCGGAGAAAAAGTTAGCCGCTATTCCGAAAAGCACTAAGGTTTCAAAAAAGTTTGGGATAACACTTTTCAAAGTAATGCATTATCATTATGACAGTTGTGCTCATTGTGAAAGACAAAAATCCGGGTGGAAAGGTTCAAGATATTCACCAGATGTTCACTTCGCCTACTGCGAATAATAGTTAAATACTATAAGTAAATATAAGTAAAGGAACTCTTCCGGTTTTCTCAAAGCCCTATCCAATAACTGCAGAATCTAATGATTGGCTGCTCATTTGAGTTGCGAGGGTGATTTTCTGGATTACAGTTAAACAAAGCTTTAAACAGTAGAAAGATGCTTGAAGACTTACTAGAACCGAAAACGGTCGGTCGTGCCATGGTTTATTTTCTACAAAGTATTCACAGTTTGGGTCTAGGCGCTTGTGGCCTCCAAACTCTTCTGCATCACTGTCGAGAACAAGTGTGTATCTACAAGATGGGTTGACGAGTTAAGGAAGAAACTGTAAGCTATTTTATGAGGAATAGCATTTAATAATTATTCCAAGACCTTGTGTTGGATATGAGATGGCAAATAGGCAAAGGGGCGCGAGTTGGCTATAAATTATCTCATATCGAACAAGCGCGATTGTATAAAGTGTTTTTTTGTTTTTTGTTTTATTTCTCGAGTTTTCCATACCTTTCAAAACTTTAAATGACCACTAAAACCTATTCAGTCTCCATATATGGTCAAATGTCAATTCGCTGATAACCGATATCGAGTGAACCTAGCAAACAGAACGCTAGAAATGCAAAGTTCAATAAAAATAATAATAATGTAAAAACGTAATGACAACACGAATAGAGTCAAGAACCCCAACTGTTTGAAAGTAGTTGGCTATTTACAAGCGTGGTGGATTTAACTCTGGGATCTGCAAAGCCAAATCCTGTCAGTGGTCAAAGTGGAATTTGAACCCGGGACAGCCGCATGTAAATCCGACACCCTAACCACTGAGCCACGCTGCCTGTGCCTAAGCAACCATTTCAAACCATGAGAGGAAAGAAGTAAGTTTGCATCTACCACGCCGGGAATACACATGATGTCAATGTGACGGCGCTGCGAAAGTGGTCACGTGGCTTAATTCTTAAAACGTTGATGTTTGTTTGTCATATGTAATAAGTTAAACCGCATCTTAGTCGTCGTAGGCTTTTGTAATGAGCTTTTGTTAGAATTGACCATGGCTGTTAGCAAATGTTTGGGAAATCAGCTACCCTCCCGACAGAAGCTACAGTCTGGTCTTAGCAGGGACTACCTGAGCTAACCCCTTATAAAAGCCCGTTGTGATATCAAAATAATTATGGTTTCCAGTAAAGGGTGTTCAAACTGAAGCCAAAGGATACTTTCCAGCAACTGCTGTACCAATCCTGTAGTCTGGAAAACTCTTGTGGTGGTGGAAGTTAAACACGAAGAGAAGGTTTCCTCTCTCAAAAGCTATCAACTTGTCATCCTCGTGTTTACAGCTCACGTACGCCTAAACACAACCAATAAAACCACAGCGTCAATGGACGAAAGCAATAACAATCGTTCGTAATGGCCGCGCTTGTATCGGATGATTTAAAAATTTAAAAACAAGACAACGTAATAAAAATGACTGTGACAGACTTAAGCTTTTCATACCTATGTATCGAGCATCATTATGCAAGCGTCCAATCACAAAACACTTACTATCATTCAACAACAACAAAATGTGACCAAGGATTTTGGTATTTGTTGCGTAAGATTTATACCAAACACCTTGTAAACGGTTGTAGAAATGACAATGATGTTATACTGGACGTGTTCATGGTGAATGGAAAAAGGAAAACAAAACTAACTTCAACCCGAACATTATTTTGAAAAACAGTCAACTGCTATTTTTGATGTCGTTTGTTACGGATACGAGGGCAGCAGCATCGACGACGGTTAGCAAAAAATAAACTTCTTGCTTGTTCTTTTCGACTATGTATATGAATCATTTGTTTTCTTTTCCAAGTTACAATTTGTGAACTAAAAAAGACAAAACGTTTCTTTCTGAAAGGTAAATGAAAATCGAGAAAATTTTCTGCAGATTGTTTTTGTAGTCGTAAAAACTTCACTATTAAGCTTTTCACGTTGTAGTTTCCAAAACAACGATGTGCAGGTGACCAGCTCGTCGAACTTCATTCACCGTGCAGACACTGTATTTACTATTGTTTTCTGCCGTCGCTTTCGTTTCTTAAGGTCACTATTATAACTGAGTGAATCCTGAAGTTAAGACTACTTGTAACTGGGGTACCTGACTCAGATTAGTTGTAAAACTATTTCAAGTACCTCAAAAGAAAACAATTCTAGAATAAATGTATCATTCTTTACAATTTCTTGTTGTAAACTATGGTGTAAAATGGGAAAAAAACGAAAATTTTGAAGAAAACTAGAGAGGCGTACACTAACTGCCAAAAACGGTTTTCCTGACACATACCTGGGGAGAGTCCAACCAGCCCCATGCCTCTTCCAAGTGCATCATAGCTCGGTCAAACTCGTTCAGGAACCTGTACCTCAACAGCTGATCATCAACCAGGTTAAACTGACGCCTTGCATAATGATAACTGTTGTTGTTACCTTGGCGAGGAAAATCTAGCCATTCGGGATGACCGAACTCGTTTCCTATGAAATTTAGGTAGCCCTCTCCGCCAAGGCTGCAGGTCAGTAATCTGGAAGAACAAGGTTAAAAGTCACTAACAACAAAGCTAATCAAGTGGTGTAAAGATCCGAACGAGGAAATTGTTCCAAGATGAAAGACTCATCAAACATTTTAGCGGTTGTTCGTCCTTCACAGGGTTTCCCCGCCTGACAACAAGGTTCGAAAATCAACATTCTGGCAGAGTCCATATTTATCAATACTGTGACCAGGGCTTTCAGTATTTCATTGTTATATTACCTCACCTTTTCTACCTATTAACTAGGTTTTGAAACAGGAAAACGGGTATCTTCACTAAATATAGTCCAAAACCACATTTTTTCACGAGAATATCCCAAAACAATTCTCTGTAACGAGTTATACCAATTTACATCCAAATCTGTTTATGCGTGTAACCTTCTTCGAATAAAAAAGCAATTCAAATAAAATCTACTCACAAAACCCACGGAAATCTGACACCTTACCTAATCATCTTGTGGAGTGCAAGCCCTCTCTCAATGATGGGAGTAAGCGGTGTGAGGGTCGACATGAAATCGTACATTTCTTTGTCCATTAGCCAGAACGCAATGGTTTTATCACCCACAAGAGCTTGATCGTGAGATTCACAATACGCTATGGCTTTCTCGCCGTGTCTCCGATTGATCAGTGTCCAAACAGTTTGGAATATGTCCCACTCTTCGTCTTTCTTTTCTTTCAGAACCTATAGTTTATAAAGTTGAAAGCCGTAAGACTCATTTGAGAAGGACTTTCTTCAAAATGCTATTGGTGCTGGCAATAACCTGCGTCGGATAAGCCTTGAAATGCGAACATTTTTCCAAAAGTCTGACAATCGCAACGCCCTATTACTTTAACAAGATATGAAGATATGCAAATTATGCTTTAAAATGTCATAGTGTCTTCTATAGCCTTCTTCATCCTGAAAAATGTCTTTGTAAATGGCCGAAATAAAAGTGGTAACAAAAAAAGAAAAGAAAATGAGTAAAGTCGTCATTGTGTTTTGTATTTGTCAAATTTATGGGAGACGAAGATAGTGGATGGTTGTGATCACTGTATGTATGTCCATATGAAAATTAGGTAAATATCTTACAAACCTTGATCCACATATCTGGAATTGCCATCTGTAAGCGATAGTCAAAACCATATCCACCCTCGGTGATTGGCCGGCACAACCCTGGCATTCCAGAAACTTCCTGAGAATGAAATTACAACCTAAACTTCTGAAAACGGCGTATTGCCATACGGGGGCCATGTTGGTGCCCTTTATGATGATTTCTTTTGTTTTGGGCACCAACATGGCGCTTCGCCTTTTGTCTTTGGCGTCTCAAGGGAGGGCGTGAAAACCCTGAATTGCAAGTTTGGGGCTCCTTTACACAATATTGTTTTGAAAAGCTTCCGTTTTCTAAGAAAAATTTGGTAGTACAGGACTTGGTGCGAAAAGCGTTGAAACTTATCCGCTTTTAAAATGAAAACGTTTTAGTCTGTGTTGCCACTAGTACTACCACAATACATTTTACTTTGCATGCTGTGTTAGGTTTCTGACTACGAATATGGACAACGGTTTTTTCCTATTAAGCTTGACTTAACTTTGTTCTATTTTCTTTACAGTATGCTTTGTGAACACTCGGCAGCAACTTAACAAGAGTTGAAACCAAAATCTGCATAATTGTGTTGTAATAGAAACAAGAGTGTTGGCAGAGTCAAAGAACCGTTTCTGAACTTGTTGTTCCTCTGTTCTTCACGATATTACCCAGCAAGAAATATACAATCAAGTACCTCAGCAATAGTGATGGCATCGGGGTACACCTCATGAATCATGTCGTTAGCCAGGGTAAGGTAGGTGAGCGACTCTGTGTCCACGCCCAAGCTGAAGTAATCGGGGTAGTCACCACCAAAGCCATGGCCTAGGCCATGATCGTGGTAGAGCATTGAGGTTGCCCCATCGAATCGGAAACCGTCAAACTGGTAAAACTCGAGGTAAAATCTCAGGTTTGACAGCAGAAAACGAAGTACTTCCCATCTGAAAAACAAATACAAACTTTCGAGTGAAACTTACAAATCATTTAATTGATTGAACGTTTTAAACAAAAATAAACTTTCGAGTGAAACTTACAAATCGTTTAATTGGTTAAACGTTTTAAGGTAAAATTCTCGAAGCAAAAAACCAACCCATTTACCAAATTGACCTTCACTAGCTCAGTTCATTACTTGCCAATGATAATATTGATGGAAAACTTTAGTATATTTTTTGGTTTTTTGAAAACATCACCTTTCATAAAGTACCTAATATGTACACTGGCTGTTTATGGTAAATTCCTTTACCCTACAAAATGTAATAGTGGCGAAAAAAGTAACAACTTTTGCCAAAAATTGTAATAAAGCAAATAACAAAAAAAGTAATAATTTTTTATGCAAAATGTAATATCATGGACTCTCCTACAGAAATACAATAATGAGACTGCAATAACAGGACCTGTTCTGTACACTTACTGGGTATAATCAAAAAGTCTACTGTCCCATAAGGAGTGGATTCCTCGATAACCGTCATGAAAGTAACAGCTATTTGTGCCGTCAAATTGGTTTAGACCATCAAGAACGTTATTGGAGGCATGACTGTGAACCACATCTAACAAAACTACAATCCCCTCTCTGTGTGCAACATCAATTAGCTCCTTCAGCTCTTCTGGGTTACCATAGCGACTGCAAATGATAAGAACATTAGATAACATAATGGTGCCTGACATAACTTGGTTTAACTGACAAACAACAGTCAATGGAACTACAATATACAGTGGTTGATCGTGGAACAACCCACGGTTTCGCAAAAGATGGTGACTTGTCCATTTTCCAACAGTTTCTAGCGTACAAACATTTTAAATTGCTTATAAAAACGCATACTGAGAATCGGTAGGCCTCAAACTTTACACACGCACTCAGTGTTGTTAGTACAAGGAAGAGTTTTACCAACTGTTACCTTCCCTGAAGTTTCTTTTAACGTCAAGAGAATTTTG
>JAOBAT010081141.1:0-19436 GCA_026413305.1 Hydrozoanthus tunicans | reverse complement strand
ATGTGCCGCCACCCACCACCTCCCCCGACAAAATTGGGTTCCTTAAAAATACCATTGTTTTGACTTCTTCCCTAAGCATTCTCAAGTTTTAAAGCCAATTGTTTTTTAGCTTTTGTTCTTTTTCCGACTTAAGTTGTATGCCAAATGAAGCAGAATTTAAACAATGACGTCAGGAGAAACTCGCCTATTTCTAGGTTTCAATACAGGCTTAGTTCTTTAAATTCTGAGCAGTGAGGCCTCAGTGCCGTAATTTACACCATGCATCATTACTTGTTAGCACACATGCGCAAGTGTAATGTCCCACAAATAAACCGGTTTTAAAATATTTTTGCGTGCCGGAACTAATTTCCTTGTTAGCAGTTGACTTTCTTCGTTTTAGCTTTTGTCAATTTGAAATAAGTTTTTGGTGAAGCTGCAACCTTCAAATCAAATTCACGATACAGGACTCTGTCATATTATGTAAACGCAATTTTTCTCCGCGAAAAAATGGAAAAAAAAAAAATCGAACAGCCGACTTTTGGTTCATCGGGCAAGTTGCAGCGTGTATTGTGTTTGGACAATTTGAAATCGCTTCGCCTGAAAGCATTCTTGGATAAAATTATTAATTATCAATATTTTCAATACCTCTCGTCATTACTGCAATAGCTCACACAATCAATGCAAAAGGAGTTCTCAAAAGGTACTTACTCCCTCCGCCGCTTCGGTGAAATATTTACTTTTGAATGATATCAAAACAGTTTTCTGATTGGTCTAATATCAATTAACAGAATCCCTATAATCTTTGGCCAGGCATATATGAAAATCTCTTCAGAAAACTATATAATCGGTTTTACTCAATTTAACTCCAAAAATCCAAAATAAATAAAATTGATTTTTCTTGATCTTGTATTCGCTTGGCTTTACATGTGCGAGAAATAATATTGGGGATCGTTCTCCGTTTAAACCATACATAGCAAAAGTTTCACTCGACTATCGATGTTACTGCTAGTCGGCATAACCCTTTTAGTTTCTGTTGGTCACTGACGGTTTTCCAAGCAGTTACAAACTTCTACTAAAATGGGTTTCGAACAAGTGAGGTAGCTCGAAGCATTGTTATACGTATCGACGAAGCAGAAATTAATGTGTGTTGCAAAACCAAGACTGACATATAGAGACTTTGCATGATCACATGACCCGGAAACAATTTTAAAAATAGTTGACATTTTGACACTGTGACAATATTTCTTTGAAGGGACTACCGTCAAATTCTCATTTTAGCAACTGCATGCTGCAAAGAATTTTTGCAGGGCTTCGATGAGATAAGCAAACAACAATCCTGCTAATTTGTATACTTAGGATTTTAGTTCAAAACTTGTAAGCTATTTGCAAACTTCATGGTTTTATTTAAGAAAACGTCTTATATTAAAGGGTTTATCAGAAAGGAGACCTCAAAACGAGTTGTTGGTTTTGCATTCTTTCCAAATTCTAGTAACCTTTTAATGGCGGCCATGATAGTTAGCAGCCGCCTGCCCACTGTCATGGCCGCCTCTGCCTCTTACTTAATCTTAAAGTATCTTGTGAAAAATGAAATTATTTAGTCCTTTAAACATAGACACTCAAAGCTCGTATCAAATCGAGCATGTAGCTGCCTAAAACGAGGTCATTGTAGCATTTAATACCTTTAAAGGAATATTGAAGAATAGCCAAAGCAGTGTCAAAGCTTCAAATATTTTTACAAAGTGTTTCGGAGTCACGTGACCGTGCAAAGCCTCTATATATACAAAATGTCCTCCTTATCACTGATTGGCTGAGAGAAATATCTGAACAAACGTTACGTGTTAAATTGAATTTGCACCAAGCCAGAGTGGTATTGCAAAAGCCATATAATTTTAAAGTCAGTGTCATGCGACATCTGTTTTTCTGGCTCCACTGACTAAGAACTCGTACTTCTTAGCAAGAATACTGTGTTACACAACGCAAGACTTATATTTAGGACAACAAAACAAGCATACGTTTTTTTAAAAAATAAATTACGCTTTCGGTTATTCTAGTCACGTCGGCAATAATTTTAAAAGCACTCGGTTTTTCGGTTTAGCGTTTTGATCTCTTGTTCCTATTTGTTAGCAGAACAGATGGGTTATTCTTGTGTAAAACGGACTTCGATATAAAAAAAATTCTCATGTAGAACATAACAATGTGTTTTCTTCTTTCACCGGGAGATTGTACAAACACTATACTGCATGAAAAACAATTCTTTAAGAACAACGAGGCTCACACTGGCCAAAATTTTAGAAAAATTCAAAAGAAAAAGCTCAACTATAAAGGCTAATTTTACCATTTTCAAACTTTACGAAGCTCCGATCTTTAAATGATTAAAAATGATTCGCACTTTTTCTCTTTGAATCAGTCATAGCCTTAAATTAGTTCTTTTTAATACATACACCCTTTTTTGAAGCTATATTCGCGCATTCGTCAAACAGCTTCTAAGTCATGATCAGCGCCTCGGGAATCTTTCTCTCACGGTTTGGACCAATTTTTTTTATAAGAACTGACGTCGAAATTTCCGACTGAGGCTGAACTGGTTCTTAAATATTTTCGGGGTATCAGCCTAAACTGTTCTTAAACATTTTTTTTAAAAATATATTAGCTGGTTTTAATGAATACATGTACCGTATGTGGTATATCTGTTTCGTATCGTAGTAACAACTGGTAAAGACTTTTTGCCAGATATACTTGTAAGAAATTAAATGCGATTTGGTAAATGAAAAAAAAGTGGTGTAAAATTGTTATCTGCGAACTTTATTCAAGAAGCCCGCTGAAAAGTAAATTTTCAATAACACTGTATGAATTATTTGCAACAGGCTATCATTCTAAATAAATGTTCTTCACCTCTTTCTCAGCCTCAGCATGTTCTTAAGATATTCTTAAATTTTTGGCTATTTTCAGCCTTAAGGTCTTATAAAAAAGAGTGTACAGGCTTACAATTAATGCACGTGTATTGCTACCTTCGTTCGATTTAAACCACACATAGAAATAAGAACAGTCTAAGAACAATTAAGGGCTTAAATCGCCGAAAAATTAAGAACAATGAACCTCGGCCAAAATTTCTTGTTCTCATGAAAAAAGCGTGTATTTCATATGAATCCTTAAAAGTTATCAAAAGTTGCCCGCTGTGTTTTTTACTGTACAAAGACGAACACGCAACAAATTTGCGGCACGGCGCCCTCGCAACACATTGAGAACTTTGTCAAAGAAACAGGAGTCATAAAGAGAGTTCTGAAAAAAGAAAATGTTTTATATGAAGTAGGTTATTACTTCAAGTTATAATAATTAGAAGGCATTTAATAGTATTTGAAGGTAGATTAAAAAACGCATTCAACAACTCAAAAAGCCATTGAAGCGAGCTACTACTGATATAAATTTATGATGCTCTTTCTCGTATTAAATTGCAATTCAATCTTGACAGTCACGCCCCTGTCTCACTGAGTTGTATTCGCTTTTTCACGGCAGCAAAGAAAGAATAAATCCGATAGATTAATCAACAATTTGTACAGTCTTTCGACATTTGGACCTGAAATAACACAGTAAACAAATTAATTAAGTAGCTAACTGTCATTGCGTGCTTTCGAAATTAATGTTTAGAAACTGAGGCGATCATTGTATAAATCTTAAAAAATTCATGAAGAGTTGCTCAGTTAAATTGAACATAGTCTTTGCACATTTGAATACAGCTTGTCTGGCAGTTGAATGTAACCATTATACAAGCTTTATTGAATTCACTCTATTCATCTGGAATCAAACAGCGCGCGATAATCTTTGAAAAGAAATTAAATCTTGCGCTCTAAAATTGCTCTGACGAAAACTAGGAGTGTTACGACATTTTGATTACCTTACCGTAAACGCCTACGCCGTTAAACTTGTCAGTTCTTTTCAAAAATACTACACTTCTTTCGCAAGAAAAACAAAATCGTATTTTTGGGAATACTTATAAACATATAAAGGAAAAAGGAAAGCGCATACCTAAACCAAACAAATTATTACAACACTTTATCAGGTTAGCACTTGACGGCGTCGCAACACGAATCTGAAGCAAGATGGTTTGCAGTCGAAAAGTCTTGTTCGTTCATTTGCTACTGTTTGCATGTTTGGTGACCGATGTGTTAAGCTTCGGCGGCACTATTCAATCTCATTACCATGGAAAACGACAGAAAGAGGTATAAATTAATGCTAGCTAAGTTTTGCTTCATCTTCAGTTGTGCTATAAACATAATGAGCTTGGTTGAACACTTTCAATCGTAGTACGAAATGTTTGCAATAGAAATGGCCACTGGATCTGTAGCTATAAAACACAATTTTATTTTTGGAAAAGTATAGTGAGCTTTTTACAGCCCCTTCCGGTTTTGTTCAGTTCTAGATGCAGGTACTACAGATGTTTCTTTTCTAGAGCTTCAAAGAAGACGTTTAATGAAGAAGTTTGGTAAATGTATTGAAAACAGTGCAGCGTTAGTTAAACAGTAAAGCTTTCCAATCACTTTTGAGTTTTTAGCAGACCGAGCGAGTCGAGCAGGCCCTTAAACAAACTAGGCACACTTGCAAGAAAAATTTGAGTTTTAATTTTGAGTTTATTTTTGAGTTTTTTGCAGACCGAGCGAGTTGGGCATACCTTTTAAACAAATTAGGCACATTTGCAAGAAAAATCTAAGATTAGGCAAATGTTTTCAGTTACTCAGCAGCGAAGGATCCGAAGAGAAAAAACATTAGGCAAAAACTAAAGCAAAATGATGCAACTTTTGTAAATTTTTTTGTGCGGTCTCACCAAACCGTTTTATAATTTTCACTCATGCAACTATAGGGGGCTTTAGTCCCTATATAAGGGTTTTTGTTAAAATGGTTTGATAAAGTTTTTATATGCTTTTTATTAGAACGCCTTTTTTTTGGCCCTAGGCTAAATTTTCTTAAAAATTTTTGCGATTTTTACTTCAAATGTTCGTCAAATGTTCTTAGTGTAATTATGCGCTTTGTTTTATTGATACTAGTTTTGAGATAACGAAGCTTGGATTAATTATTTACTGGTTCTTAACAAAAGGGCGTGTCCTTATTTTCATTTTTTTAAGCACAAACGCTTCGAAAGCGCAAAACTATATACAGAAATTAAGTGAATGAACCCATGGTTTTGTGCCAAAATACAGTTTCCGGCCATTCCATTATAGTCTCGGATGAGTTCTTACCATGTTCTTTAATTTTGGCCGATTTTCAGGCTGCTGTTCTTGTTAAAAATGTTCTTATAAAAAAGTGTAAATATGTGGCTGGTAATTAATGCTGTATGTTTGTTTATTGATAGGTTGGATCTCAAGTCACGACCAACTTCTGTCAAATGGCCGCACGTTTCTGCTCAAAGGAAAAACGTAACAAGGTTCCAGGGCATTCCATACTAAACCAGTAACAAGACACGAACTATATGGAATAGACAATAAAGACACAGATGAAATAATATTTCGAAAATTAAATAAAGTGCGATGAGAAAAAGTGTAAGAAAATAAACGCTCAAAACACTAAATCATTTTGGTGTTTGTCGAATATTTGTGGCTTGATTGTCAATTAGCTTGTTTCCGATCTTGGCCTATCTTTACTATATTTTCGGTCTTGGCCGTATCTTTGACAATTTTCCGATTGAGTCAAATGTAATTACGCCAATGTGACGTTACTTACGGGAATGAAAGAAGTGTATATAGCAAGAAATTGAATCCTTACCACAAACAGCCCACTTCAGCCCATTTATCTCTGTATAACGTATTAAATGTGTTATAATTGTTCAAAATTTGCCAAAAAAATCCTCCTTTAGAAATGAGTTCAGCTTAATTCTTGGTCACACACGAGGCTTTGACCCCGCAATTATACAAATTCTACTTTTGCTAAAAACTTTTCGCGCGATTTGGTTGTCATGTTAAGCCGCAATTAATAGCGACACGAAGACAGATTGTCGATGTAAAGTTCTTTTTATAAATATATGCTTTATTAACATATTCATATAACCTCCGAGACTATAGCCGCTTAAGTTATCCCTAAAAAGCAAAGGTTCATTATCGTCTTTTTCTTCCTTTTTCGGATGAGAGACAAATTCGTCCAAGAAAAGGAAAAAAAGACGTTAAGGAACCCTTGCTCAAAAGGGCATCAAGACATACGTTACGTTAGGTAGAAAAAAACTACTATTTCACAGGATTAACTTTAAAGATTGCAACCAATTATAGTATTGCTGTGGTATCGTTCCATACAAAAGTAATTGCGGGAAAATAAGTCTTTGAGTCAATGTCACAAAGAGACTTTCATGATTAACGAATACACAGAGTTGTGGTTGCAAGAAATTTTGTGTATCAAAATGATGCAGTGAGAAAACTACCACAACATGTTTAACCAGAGAACGTTTTTGATATTATATCTTTGTGTTTTTATGTCTCCTTTTGTTTTGAAACTTGTTTGCAAACCGTTCAGCATGGTTCAAAATCAATGATAATTCAAAATTATAGGATGTATATTAGAGTACAAAAACTGGGTAAAATTACAACGCAATGCATGCATGCTGGACTTTTATATTACGTACAAAATCATTAACTGAGAAAGTATTGGATCACACGCCTAGCAAAAATGATAAAATATCATTTATAGCTATTAATATTTCAGAATTTAGCAGAAGAAGTATAGATATTTGACTGCAGTAGCGGCATTCTTCAGTTTCATCATTTTAAATTGAAACTTTCATGTTTCGAGGCGTCTCGCCCTGTTAGTCAAGCGAAAACATCTTAAAAAATCAGTCTAAAAACAACAGAATATCAAACAATGTTATACTAAACTAAGTGATTAAATCAGTAAGAATGTATAACTTGTTGGTTTCAAACGGGTTTGGCCGTGCATAATTTCATATGCATGGCTTCTTTTCACATTCTCGAAATATGTAAGTTTCAATCAAAAATGATGAAACTGAAGAACGTCGTTACTGCAGTCAAATTTACTGCACTCTTTTTTATAAGAACGTCGAATTTTTCGTTCTTAGATATTTTCGGAACATTAACCACAGATGTTCTAAAACATGTTCTTAAAATATCTTACTAATTTAAGACAACATGAATAATTCACATGCCGTATGTGGTACATTTGTATATACCTGTAAGAACTGGTAAATGGTAAATGGAAAAACATGTGACGTAGAATTGTTATCTATGAACTTTAGTCACGAAACCCTTTAGAAAAGTAAATAAACTTTTTAATAACACTGTATGAATTATTTGAAGTAGGTTATCATCATAACAAACGTTCTTCACCTTTTCTCAGCGATTTTCAGACTCATGTTTTTTAAAAAAAAGGTTTTTATAAAAAAGAGTCTATTAACATTTGTCTTTGGCTTTGTATTATACGAGGGTAAGGTCACCTTTACAGGAACTTCGGACCAATTTAAGTGATAGATGACGTTTCCTTGTATAGACCAAGTTTTAGTAAACTTAAACACAGGTGCGCAGCTAATACTGAAGCGTGGCAGCAGTGGACAGGTGTTTTGTTCCCATCTGAGCTCGTGAGCACTGCATAGCCAGGCCATGGAAAAATTGAGGGACACAAGGACCTTGTATCCAGAAGCCATAACTCTCACGTGGAACCTAAGGCTGTAGGTCTTTTCAGATTATCTGAAAACGTTAATATTTAAAATTTTCAAATTTCAAAATTGAAAGTCCATATAAAACTTATTTTTTAATTTCCAGATGAAAATTAGAAACCTTTATGAATAGTAATTTTGGAAAATAAAACATTTTTCTTGCTGTTCCTGTTACATTTTTAGGCTTGAAGTGTGCAATGCTGACGTAGCAGGAGGCATGAAGTAGAGACAATCTTTTTTATCTCAAAACATTGGATTCTGGCTACAATAGTCGCACTATTACAACTTTTATCAATGAATTATTCCCTTGAAATTGTTTGAAATAATTTATATTAATTTGTATCTTTAATAGAAATGAATTTTTTAAACAAAATTCACACAACTGTTACGTCACAGGTTACCAGTCCCCGGCCTGCTCGGTCATAATTTACATTCCAATCTTTTTTTTATTACAAAGCGCACTAATAGACGTGGAAATTTTACTTGGTTTTTCGAATATGGAATTCATAATTGCAACAGTTTTAATCTAAAATCTAGCTTTATAGGGACTTTAAATCATTATATTGTAACCTTTCAATATTTACTTTAAACTTCAGTCACCAGATTGTGGGACCCTATTTCTGCGATGTTGAAACAACATAATTAAACTTGAAATATACTCTTCCGTCACACATTGTCCAATAGTTCATGCAAAATTCTAGGTAATCAATAGATACCTTGCGCAAAAAATCTCCATCAATTAAGGGTGTGTCTGGCCCTTTCCAAAAGTTTAGGAAGATTTGCGTTGTAAATACTTTAGCCACGTTCGAGTGCGCAGCTAAGGTACCAAGAAATGACAGCAGTGGACAGCTAAAAAAAGACACAAGGACTGGGTGGTTCAAAGGCGGGTTAACCCTTGTTTAGGCCTAAATTCAAGCAGATATTTCCTACCTTAAGAACAGTTTACTGTTGTTATAAAATACCGTTTAGATTTTCCAAGAAAAATCTTGTCAATTCCAAAATTACAGTTCAAATCAGCCTCTTTAAGGTTGGAAACAAGAATGTAGATTTTAAAAATTCACCCTGGGTAAGTTCTAATCGGTCTTTAAACAACTGGGCCCTGGTCTTGTATTCAGAAGCCGTTGTTTCTTTTTTGTTTAAACTAATATAAATAGCCAATGAGATTTCACAATTCTTCTGCTTTGGCCAATCAGGTTGCATTATAGGTAGAAACATAAGAAAGACGCAAACGGAGAAAAAAATGCTTGTTCTAACAAAATGGCTCCTTGACAAATGAAAAAATTGCTTTTTAAAGTTTCTTATGTAATTTGAATATGCTGTAACAAAGTGTATGCTAACCGAACTTAATATTGTACATTTCTGGGCAAATTCATTCTTGTGACTTCAAATAAAATTCAGCGCTTCTTGAATCATACGTAAAACTGACCCTATAGCTAGATCGAAAGATGGCAAGAATTTAAGTTGATTGAAAAGTAGCCATATTCTTTAGGTGGCATTTGACTTTTAAAGTAACCATAATCTAAAGTAGATAATTCCATATGGTCATAAGGAAAAGCCCCTTCTTCAGTTTTTAAGAACAAATTAAAGTTGTATATATATATATATTATTATACATTATCATGACTTAATGAATAAGAAAGCTAATTCACTGATAAGCCCTAAGGCTTCAAATCTGACAATTTCCTCATCGCCATTTCTTAATTCAAAATTATATATGCATATATTTTGTAAATTTCCTGAATGGCGAATGAACTATACCAATTAAATAAACTGTTTACTTAAGATGATTTTATCTTCTCTAGTTTATATCTTGATAAAAAAACGCTAACGTTTGTTTGAAATGAGCAGAAAAGATCAGAATGCATTACACTTTTATCTAAAAAGCAAAGAACAAAGAGCTTATAATAGAAGATCAGATTTATATGAAGGACACATATAACTTGGCAGTTGTAAAATTTCACAATTTATTTGGATAAGAAACAGGCATGGAGTAGAAAACATATGAAAGGGACTCTCCGACGGCAGTCAACCCCCTACTTAGTTTTCTGGCAATAACAACATCGACGTACTAAAGTTGTGCACGGTTGCTACATATTGTCATTAAAGATTGATTAAGTTATTGTATGTGTGACATGTAGAAATAGCTTTTAAAAAAATGTGCATGGTGTTTAGAAACCTGCATGAATGAAACAGCAATTTGTTTAACGTAGGGTGGTAAAATATTATTTATTTATTTATGGCTAAAAAAACTGGAAACGTCAAGATTGGACATTATGACTACACCCTTTTTTTACAAGAACGTTTTACTGTTGGGCCCGAATATGAATATTTTCAAATATTTGAAGTTTTAAGCCTCAAAATGCGGGCAGTTATTTCGCCCAGGCAAAATGCCGTATTTTTTCACAGAACAGAAATGTTGTCCCAAGAGAAATAAATCTGTTTTTACCAGCACGCATTGTCTTCTTGTTTTAACACGTCCTTCGCTTGATATTTAAAAAATGACAAAACTTTAGACCTTTCCTTTTATCTTTCTTCGAGTTTTTTTTTAGTGAAATGCTATCAATTCCTTTACGTATACTTGTAATGGACTGTTTATTCGTTTATTTTTCTTATTGGAATTGAAAACCAGTTCGGATCGATCAATTAACTTTCACAGGCCCTCATTAAAACGCGCATTACTTCTGCAGATGGCGTCCAGTCGGTTACGATTGGTTCCGTTTCCGACTGCTTTCAATTATGGCATCTTTTAGCCAGGAATCTATGAATTCGATATGGAAAAAAAAACTCAACATATGCTGTATATTTTTCCTATCCAAATGAATGAATGAATGAATGAACTACGTGGGCGAAATCACTGTAAAACCTGAACAAGTTTGCCCCTAGGCGAAAGCACATACACACTTTTTTTTAACAAGAATAACTTTATAAGAACAACGAGGCTCAGATTGGCCAAATTTAAGAACAATAGGCCCGGGCTCGATTGAGCAATATTTTTTAGCTTTACAAAAAAATGATTCACAATTTTTTTTCTTTTAATTATTGTCATTGCTTCAAATTAAACACTACCCTGAAGGTTGTTCCTTACAATTGTTGTAAACATGCATACGGCATACTGTATCTTCATAGGGAAATAGGCAAGCAAACCATTTTCAAATACATTAGTGTATTGAAGTACCTTAGACTTTTTTTCGATTTAAACCACACATAGAAATAAGAACAAATTTGAAAACATTTGAGGCTCAAATCGCCAAAAAATAAAGAACAACAAGCTTAGGCCAAATTTACTTGTTCTTATAAAAAAAGCGAGTGATTGTTAACATTATAATTAAGTGTGCAGAAGCCAACCGGAAGAAGATCTAGAAACATGCTCCACCCACCGTGAATTGGCCGCTACCAAGGCCGGTTAGAAAGAATTATGACAATAGATTTAAAGATGATTTCAAACAAACTTGCATTGCCATGTTGCAATTCAACTGATGAACATAAAAAAATAATTTCAATATCAATGAAATTGTGCAGTGTCCAAAAAGAGGTTTTTCGCGTTTCCTCAATTTCTGAGTACGTTCTTAAAATGTGCTTGAGTTTGATTTTTCAGCCTCTTGTTCTAATAAAAAAGTTTGTCTGAAGGCTCGTACGAGCCTTTTGTGAAGCATTAAAGTGCCTTCAAATATGCGATAGCTAGAATAAAGAGCAAAGTATTCAAAGAAAACAGGAAGTCGAACGGACTTTACGTCCTCCGAGATTAGAAACTGAGTACCATGAATTGGTTTTTGTTCTAGCGCTATCACAGGAAGTTGCTGTTGCTTTCAAGGTTAAAAATTTGCACTTAGGTTTAATTTACAACTGACAGCTGAAAACTGTGACGGCCTTTTGCAAAAAAACTAAGCAAAATATTGCTACAAAGACGCTTCATGTTTCTGAGTTTACGCCAAAAAGATTTCAAAACCGTCTCGAAATGTTTTTAAGTGTTCGTTGGAGTGAGCTGCTTCAGGCTCCAAAACAATCTAGTTTTGCGGAAGAACTCGGTTAAAACATTTGAACAAAGACACCTGTTGTTTCTGGGCCAAGTCCAAAAGGTTTTAAATTTTGTGAACGATCTCGAAATGTTTTTGTGCCCGTTTAAACATCTGTTAGATTTTAAGTTGCAGAAGCCAAAATATTTTAGTTATAGAGCCTTTTTGCAATTGCTTTTGGCGGAATTGGGCTTACGGTAAAGCATTTTGTCCATACGACGTAAGTAATCTTTACAAATTCTAGGTATAGTAGTGAATACTTTGTTTAAGATATATTCAATGAATCAGCTTGATGCGTTGATAGTTGGTGGAGCGGAGGAGAAAATAGCTTTTACACAAACCCAACACCCCAGGAAACTAAAGAAACTAGGATTTTGATAATTGCGATTATGTCATGCCTTACCTGTCCTTGTCAAAAACCTCTGAGGGAAAGAAAAAATACAGGGGCGGCAGTGAATGGCTATAAACCTGCCAAGAAAAACAGCGGGTGGAAGTAATCCCACGCTCTTTTACCCTCAGTCAGATGTCAGTCAGTCCATCTGTTCATTGTGGAGGAAAACTGTTATAAAGCACAGCTATCAAGCTTTCAGAAACAAATCAGTTTTTCATTTGAGTCAAATCTAACCCCGCGCTCCTGAACTGAAAAATGAAACGAAGCTTGTTTGCCGTATGCTTTTTCCTCGTCCTAGCGGCTTCAGAAGTACTTGGATTTGCTGGTACGATTGATATTAGAAGATATCACAAGCCAACAAAAAGTGGTAAAAGGAGATACAAGGTATAATTAACAACTGAATATTGAATTCGATTCTCATTGATAACTCGTGTCAATCTGCGATATTCATGTATATGTGCATCGTTTTAGTTTTATCATGATCATTAATTGCAGTTTAGCAGTTAAAATAATTAATTGTTTACCCTCAATCTAATATGCTGCGAATATGAGGCATGACCAGAAAAGAAGATTATTCAAAGAATAAATTGTATCGTATATCCGGAAAGCCTTACATTTTAAGGTTTTGTTGAAAATACAATAAAAACTCGTCCATTTACGGTTTTGAAGTTGAGAAAAACGATGATTATAATACTTTTAAACAAGAGCATCACTTAAGGTTTTTGCGCTTTGAAATTTTTGAGGCTGAAGAGCGACTAACCAAATGCTGTTTGGAAAGATGTTTCCGGATCAAACAGACGTCTTTCTTGGAATTAGAGATCGACACAAAAATAAGTTAAGCGTTTCATCTTTCGTACAAAGTACGTACTGCAAATTTTAGTCTTGGGTTTTTAAATTGTTCTACCGTATTGTTTTTTCATGGCAGCAAAACCAAGCACGCAGTTCTTTCTCTTCAAATTCGTCGTCCTAAGGCAGAAAGGAATTTAGAAGCCAGGGAAGCGCGTGCTGTTTTTCGCGCCAAATTTCGCTCCAAGCCGAAAGATGTTGGACCAAAATTTGGCGCCAAAAGCAGCGCAAGGACTCCCCCCCCCCAAATAATTACTCTAGTTTTTGTTAACACGAAAAACGCATTCAAATTTTCTATATTTATGATTGAAACAAGCTTTAAATCTAGAAGTAGTTCAAAAAAACTATCCGTGCACTTCAGTTGTACCTTCCTTTCTCACGTTTTCTAAACACAACTTTAACGATAAACACTACTACTGATGAGATAAACTTTCTTTTCTTGATTCCAATTGATTCTACTGTTTCACTGTTTTAGGCTGCCTATAAGCGGTCAATACCAGACATTTGTGACGTTGTCAAGAAGTATTGTACCGATACAGACTTCGTGATGGTGCCACGTGACGGAAAACATCAAGTTACAAGTGAAGACCAGCTACAAGAAATTTAAATCTAAAAATGGAAAGTTTCAGTTAGAGTATTTTGATGTAAATTGCACATATATATCAGAAAATTAATGAATATTTTTTGACTCACTTAATGATAAGCTTTTAACTCGGATAAGGACGTTAAACCGTAGGTCCCAGGTGGCAGGCCTCGAAGGGGACCTCGAGTCCTATTGCCTGTTCTTCCGTGGCTCAATGAGTCAAAAATGTCACAAATAGATAAAAGTAAATAAACCATTTTGTTTGTAACCAAAATGATAACCAGATTGCTTCTGTAAATGATAATTCTTATGGTGTAATTTAACAAAGCAAATTTGAAACTCGACTACGAGGCGCACAAAAATTAAGATGAAATCTAGTTGGCGTTTTTGCTTAATATCAGTTGTTCAATCTAATGAAATAATGGAACTTAAAGCGAAACAAACCGGCGTACTATCAATAAAACAACGTTGAGTTTGCAAAGACACAAAGGCTCAAATTGTTCAATGTACCAAAAACGGTACCTCTTTAAAAGTGTATACCTTCCGATTGCGAACGTCCTGTCCCTATAAAGTTCTTTAGTCACGGATTTGTATCTAATAGCTAAATCTCTCTATCACGCGCGCTCTTCTTCTAACAGCTCCCATATATTAGAGCTCAAAAGTTGTGATAAACACAGCCCCGATCCCAAAATATGCACCCAAAACTGCTACACATGAATTTAAGTGAGTAGTAACTCGAATGTGATTGCTCGTACAAAGAACGATTCGTATCTATCAAGATGAATATCTAGGGTTCAGTTCGTAACTCAAACTGATTGAACTTAATCAAATTTATTACTATTAAGTTAAATGACAGTCTGAATGGAAGTGGGAATGAATCTGAAAACTAAGGTCGCCCCAATTCCATGGTGAAGACGCCTCACTTACATCGTTAACTTCCGAGATGAGGTCGCCCCAAACATGGTGAGGTCGCCCTACTTCCATGGTGAGGTCGCCCACTCTCATGATGAAGTCGCCCCAAACATGGTGAGGTCGCCCTACTTCCTTGGTGAGGTCGCCCACTTTCATGATGAGGTCGCCCCATATCCATGATGAGGTCGCCCCATTTCCATGGTGAGGTCGCCCACTTCTATGGTGAGGTTGCCCCACTTCCACGGTGAGGTCGCCCCACTTCCACGGTGAGGTCGTCCCACTTCCATGATGAAGTCGCCCCATTTCCATGGTGAGGTCGTCCCACTTCCATGATGAGGTCGCCCCATTTCCATGGTGAGGTCGCCCCACTTCCATGGTGTGGTCGCCCCACTTCCATGCTGAGGTCGCCCCACTTCTATGGTGAGATCGTCCCACTTCCAAGATGAGGTCGCCCCAAACATGGTGAGGTCGCCCCATTTCCACGGTGAGGTTGCCCCACTTCCATTGTTAGGTCGCTCACTTCCATGGGGAGGTCGCCCCACTTCCGAGATAAGGTCGCCCAACTTCCATGATGAAGTCGCACCACTTCCATGGTTAGGTCGCCCACTTCTGAGATAAGGTCGCCCCACCTCCATGGTGAGGTCGCCCCACTTCCATGATGAGGTCACCCCAGTTCCATGGTGAGGTAGCCCCACTTCCATGGTGAGGTCTCCACAATTCCACGGTGAGGTCGCCCCACTTCCATGCTGGGTCGCACCACTTTCATGGTGAAGTCACCCCACTTCCATATTTATATTGCCAAACTTCAATGCTTCAGATCAAATTCTTTATAAGTTATGTTTCAATATTTAATTTTCAGCAAAAAGACTCTCTAAAGATCATAGTTCTTAAAAAGTTCATGACAATAGAGCGATTTAATCAAAAAACTTTGTTGAGAGATCAAACTTTTTCGTTGCCACCGCTATGGTTTTGACTTCGTTTGTATAATCAATTTTTGCTCTTTAAGTATATATGAAATTAAAAACCTCGTTACATAAGGATTAAGTAAATATAAAACTATAAATCTCAGATGGCAGTTGGACCTTCTTAAAGAAATCACGTTCATGTCATTGTAAGCAGCAACTTATACAAGATGGCTGCTAATGTATAAAAAATGCTTTAAACGTAATTACAATGGTGGCAGTTGGAACTTACGATGCGCGATTAAAAACAGAATATAGTGATAGTCGAGATCCTGCACGGTCACGTTGTTTTTGTGTGCGACATGAGGTTTGTTGAGGTTTATGTTTTGTTGAAGGAAAGTTTGGTAGCATAGTTTTACTTCGGGGACGTTTAGTTGGCGGCGCAAAGGCCGAGCGGTTAGCGTGTTCGACACGTAATCCTAGGGTTGCGAGTTCGAGCCCCGGTCAGACCACTGTGTTGTGTCCTTGAACAAGACATCTTACCGGACTTGTTCCAGTCGACTGAGCTGTATAAATGAGTACCACAAATTTCTGCTGGGGGCTAACCTGCAGTGGAATAGTGTCCTCTTCGGAGGAGTCAAAGACTTTCATCCGCTTAACAATACAAAAACCGGAGATAAGCGTCGGCCCTATGAGCCCGAGACAGGATTTAGCTTGAAGGAGCTAGAGTATGGCGGGTAAATTTGACTTCGGGGAGGTTCATGGTCAGAGTACACACCAATTCATACGCAATTATTGGTAGCCCTTTTTGCTGAATGGGTCGTCCCACAAATTTAAAGAGAAATACCAAAAAAAGCTTACAACGAATGCCAAGCAAAAGAATTGGAATTGAAGTCAAATGAACTGAAGAAAACTAGTTCGGAAGTTTAACACAGAAAAAAATTACTTTTCAAAAACAGGAATTGTGTTAAAATCACACAAAACCAAGAGAAAATGAGTATGTTCCTAGAATGTTCTCAAATTCTAGACATTCTAAGCCTCGTGGTGTTTTAATTAAAAAAACGGTGTACCCCATGACATGTACGAGCTTTTTATGAAGTATTACGTCCTCCGAGATTTGAAACAATATTATCATGAATTAGTTTTTGTTCCAGTGCAAGCATGAGATGTTGCTTCTGCTTTCAACATATGATTAAAAGTTTGTGTTTATTTCAATTTACAACTGTGACAGTATGAAAAGTGTGACGGCAACCTTTTGAAAAAGAACTAACCATAAATATTACAAAAACTTCACTTGTTTCTGAGCCAACGCCAAAAGAGTTTTTAATTTTTTCGGGGGTAGAAGCAGTACATTTTCACTATAAAACTCCTTATTCCTCTTTCCCCCAATGAAAATGTTCCCATTCCCTACTAATATCTCTTGGAATAAGCCTTTTTCTTATTCAAAATTCTTTTTTGAAATCTTAAGTTATCAGTATGCTTTTTAAGCAAATATTCAACATTCCTCAGTTCTTGACCACGATATTCAGTTTTCCGTTTCTATCCCCGAAATCTGTGTGAACAATTATTGATTTTGAAATGTTTTTGTGCTCCGCGGCGATTTGATGTTCTTGGAAGTAAGCGTCAGAACTCAATGTATTTAAGTTTTGCGAAAGAACTCGGCAGAAAGACAACAATGACACCTGTTGTTTCTGGGCCAACTCCAAAAGATTTTGAGTTTGTGTGAACAATCTCAAAATGTATTAGTGCTCGTTTAGCAGTTCTAGAAGTAAGCTACAGAAGCCAAAACATTACAACAGTTATACTATCTTTTTTTACAACATTTTTTTGCGGCAATGGGCTTAAGATTGAATATTTTGTCTTTACGGAATAAAGCTTCTTTACAAATTCTAGGTGGAAAAGTTATTACTTTGTTTAAGTTTGATGACTTAGATATTATACTCAATGGATGCATGGGTGGCGCAAGCAGAAGAAAAAACAGCACACAAACCAAACACCCCAGGAAACTAAACAAACTAGTTATTTGAGAGTTGAGATTACGCCATTCCTTACCTGTCCTTGTCAAAGTCCTCTAAGGGAAAGATAGATTGCAGAGGCGGCAATGAATGGCTAAACCCACGTCATTGTGCCATCAGTCAGATGTCATTCCATCTGTTCACGGTGGAGGAAATCTGTTATAAAGCACAGCTATCGAGCTTTCAGAAACAAATCAGTTTTTCTTTGGAATCGAATCTAGTCCAGCCGACGCCCCTCAAGAAATGAAACGAAGCTTGATTGTCGTAAGTTTCTTGCTCGTCCTAACAGCCACAGATACCCTTGGATTTGCTGTTTTGACTGAGATTAGAAGACATCACAAGCCAGCAAATAGTGGTAAAAGAAGATACAAGGTATACTTATAATATGAAGAATGAACTCAGTGCTCATTGATAATCCACGTGTTAACTGATGTGTATGTAGGTGTGCACAAACGTGTTCAGTTTGTGGGTGCTTGCTTAGTTCGTGTGCTTGCGTGATCGAATGTTATACGTGTAAATGCGCGAGCTGAATGCTGAAACTGATACATTGGTTCGTTTAGTCCTTATCAGTAAAAGATTTGTTACTGATTTAGCAATGGTTCGCTTTTGAGACGCAGCTTGTTTTTATATATTTTCATCAGAAAGGAATTTAGGACCCATAAAACGCTTCCAGGGTACATGAAGACGTTGGTGGAAACAATTCACGGTGCCCCCCATCCCTCTGCCCCGGAAAAATGTTTACCATAGTTTTTCCTAACACTAAAAGAACATTCAGATATTTTCTATATATGTGATATGAACACTTAAAATTTGGAAGGAGTAAAGTGAACTATTAGTACTTCAACTGAACTGTACCTTCCTCCCTCACATTTTCTCACTTCAAGCGACACTACTAATGAAATCAACTTAGAATCATACTACCGTGTTAATAATACTTGAACTCATGATCACTGTTTCAGGCTGCCTTTGATAGTACTTCAACTGAACTGTACCTTCCTCCCTCACATTTTCTCACTTCAAGCGATACTACTGATTAAATCAACTTGAATCATACTACTGTGTTAATAACACTTGAACTCACTGTTTCAGGCTGCCTATGAGCGATCAGTATCAGACATGTGCGACGTTGTCAAGAAGTATTGCACCGACACTGGCTTCATGAAGGTGCAACATCAGGGAAAACATCATCAAGGAAAACTATGTGTAACAAATGAAGAAAAGCTGCAGGGAAAAAGGAGTTTAAATCTAAAGGTGGAACGTTTCGGTCACCGAGTATTTTGATGTAAACTATATATGTCTAGTTACACGACAAATTGACATTCTTTGAATTAAGTATCAATAAACTTTCACTTATTTTTTTTGGAAACTAGCTCGTAACACAAAGCAAGTTTGAAACTCAACTACGAGTCGGACAAATATTGAAATGAAATTTAATTCGAGTGTTTGCTTGTTCTTGTTCAGTTTTAAGAAACAATGGAGTTCAAAGTAATTTAAAACGGTATATTGTTAGTAAAACAACGTTGGTTTTGCAAAAAACAGATATTCAAACTGTTCAATATACCAAAAACGATAACTCTTTAAACGTTTCCATCCTGAGTGTTTTGGCTCTTTATGCTGGTGTATAATCTCTTTAGTTATAGTTTTGTGTCGAACAGCTCACCTTCCCTATCGCGCATGCTCTCTCTCTCTAGCAGCTCCCTTTATGTTAGAGCTTTAAAGTTGTGACAAGCACAAAGTTAACCTCGTTTCCATGCCCAGGAACCGAAAGAGAGAGACTGGTTTTGTCATGGTCAAAAGCACATGCACAGAGAGCATCCAATGTTCTAAAAAGACCAACCTAAAGAATTCGTATGGCCTGGGAGACAGGTGACCTTTCCGTGCCAAAGTTTTTTCTTTCTTTGGGATTGAGAGAGAGAGACCCTGCATGGGAACGAGATTGTTTTTTTCTGGAGAAGGGACCCCACCTAAGGAGTTCGTTTTGCATGGAAGACAAGTGATCAGCCCAGTTACAACCAAGCTTGTAGTAATTACCCTTCCTAAAAGGTACCGCACTGTATGCAAATGTCAAAATTTTGTTTCCAGTACCCTAAGCTGTGCCAAGTCGTTAAATATTTACCCCTGAGAGATACAACGAGCATCCTTGTTCCAAAAAG
>JAOBAT010081130.1:0-19446 GCA_026413305.1 Hydrozoanthus tunicans | reverse complement strand
GTACTATCTTTACCGTACGCGCAAGGACACTGCCCAGTCAGTGAGAGCATCACAACAAATGAAGACGGGGCCACACTTTTTTCAATCCAAAGCAGAACACCGTCTTCATCTATTCATCCATCCATCCGTTTGGAGGGAAATGCACCACAACATCAGAAGGAAACTTAGCCTTTGGCAGCGTTATCTCTTGAAAATTACTATCGGATTTTCATGTCCAGTGGTCTTGATGAGGATAGTCGATGCTCCTCGAGGGTCAATCGTTCTTGCTGCAGGCATGTCAAACCAAACGGGAGCCTCGTCCATGTTACCGATGATTTGGAGGTCATAGTTCATCAATTTTCTTCTTTTGATGACAAAAAATAGATATCGATGATCTTGTCCTCCAAATCATCAGGCAGTTTTTGAGCGATCTTTGTTTTGTGGCGAATAACAAAGCCATTCAGGGCACCTGCCATTTGTTGCCCTGAAACCACCAGTGCATAAAGTCCTGCCAAGTTTCGCGTGACAACGAAGCCACTTTTGCGCTAATCTTCTATCCATTATGCCAACTATTTCTCCAGCTCTGGCCACTGACAAGGCTTCCCGCGATTTGCACACTTGTTCTCTGGCATTGTTTTGATTTTCTCAGCATCCCGTCTCAAATCCCTTACTAACTTCTCACTAACTCCATATTCATGCCCGGCTGCCACTTTGTTTGGTTTCTCGGTAAACTCAATCATCTTAAGTTTGAATTGAGCGTTTTGTCCTTGACAACATTTTCTTCGAAGCCTGAAACTGAATTATCAAATGATTGACTTTAAAATCTTCAGAGCTTTTCTAACCCAGCCCCGATCGAAAACTGCTTAGATTGATTATGAAACTCCTGCTTCCTCAGACGTCTTCTTTTTTGACTTTACATCAGTCCAATCAAAGACGAGTATTTGTTCATCTGAATATTTCGCGTATGTATTTATATCGCTTGATTATATGCTGTCAAGTTATTTCCACCGACAACTGTGTTGATTGTTTGTACACAACATATTGTAGACCATTGTAAAGATCACAGAATTCTTTGTTGCTTCAAGTACTTATCATCAGGTAAATACTGGTTTTAAACATTTTTATAGATTTTTAAGAGGTGTTAAAAAAGTTCATGTTTTGATCCGTATATAAGTCAAGTGCGATATTTAGACGTGAATTTTTGGTGTTAAAAGGTCGACTTATACACGGCAAAATACGGTACTTGAACTTCAGAAAAGAGCCCTAAGAATCATTACATTTTCTACCTTCGACGAACATTCGTCCCCATTATTTAAGAGATTAGAAATACTTAAAATAGACAACATAACTTTTTTACATACTGCATTATTCATGCATCAATACCACACTAAAGAGCTTCCCGCATTTTTCAACACTTTTTTCCAATCTCTTTCGAATAAACGCCGGCGTAACACTCGACTATCTTCTAGATTAAATTTTTATCTTCCCGAAGTTCGCACAAACTTTGGAAAGTTTAACATTCGATTCACAGGAGTAAAAGTGTGGGGTGCATCGAAAAAATTTGACAAACTGCTGAAACGAAACTCATTTAAGCTCGCTACATGTACATACTAGTTAGATCTCATAAACAATAATCAAATACCTCTGCCATGCTCATGCCTTTCTTGTTGATTTTCGCTTTTTCAATACCTCTTCTGTCTTGTGTTTGTTAACCTATTTATTTTTCGCTTTTTCTTTGACTCGGCAATCCAATCTTAGAACCAAAATTGTGCATTTTTCTTTGATCCAAAATTTTGTCGTTGAAGGTTTTAAGCGCACCTTAGCTCGAATTGCTCTGCCATTGTAGGGGGCCCGTATCAACAAATATTTTAAGTCACTCGCTTTCAGCTCGTGATCAAAACCTTTTCTAGTGTTGTTCCAACAGCCCCGCGTGTTTCCAACAGAGTAAGGTAACACGGAAGAAAATATCTTCTAAAGTGTAATTGAAGATTTTAGCCTCTTTTAAGTTCCTACAAAGTTCTTAGTATATGACATAGACGCTATTTTTATGATAACTACTTTATAACGACAACAAGGCTCGGTAAACGTCACTATACTGAGCACTTAATTCTCTTTTTTTTCTCAAGCGCCAACGCGCAGAGTGCATCGTAAAACTGTATAAAGAAATCCTCAGTCTAGCTTTGGTGTGTTCTTAGCCTGTTATTAAATTTTGGCCGATTTTTAGCCTGACGTTCTTGTATAAAGGGTTTTCAGTATAGCAGAAAAGAGGGTATGTACATAAACAAATATATGCATTATCATCCATAGCAACTTCACAAAGACACAACTGAATTTAAACGCAACCAAGAACTCAGTGATGGTTTCCCAGTGTGTACGTTTCAGGCTATTACCCGCTTGTCTGTCAATTGGACGCTATGAGAACGAATTTGGCTCGCAGGGACTTATAGAAAACCGAAGTTTTATTTTGGCTATATAGTAGTTATACAGTTGAACCCCTCAAGACGGATTACCTCTATATAAAGCTGACATGCACCAAATATTAGTCCCTGCCATCTTCTTGATGCAGTCGTCTGTATTTTAAGTCTCATTAATATAAGACGCATATCAACAGCTCTCTAAGACGGACAGTTAAGGCGAGTGCCAAAGGTGCCTGTCTTACCGACAGGTTTGACTGTACACTCTTTTTTTTTCAATAAAAACATGATGCTGAATAAATGCCCAAAGAATTAAGAATATCTGAGGCTGATGAAACGCCGCGAAGAACCGTTTATTTTCGATACCGCGCAAGATTTAGAAATAGTTTTCCAGCGTTGGCTCAAGTAAGTTTGTTTGAACCTCTTTTATTAATGGTTCATATTTCGTTGACTTCTTACCAGCCGCGGTGGCGGCCAGACATCCCGATAAAGTCAACAGAGCATAATTTTATTAGCTTGCATATGCGTCCGGTTATAGTCTCCACTACAAATGTAAACCAATAACTGCACACCGGCTAAATCTTACAATTATGTTTAAGAACATTTAAGAAAATAGGAATTAAGCCCAATTATAACGTGATTTTATGTATAAAAAAAAAGAATGTATTCGACATTATCAAGGAACAAGCAGACATTCGATAATTCATAGAATGTATATAATGCCAGTTTGTTTTTCTGTTCAATAATTCCCCGACTAACAGATTCACTATGGAAACAGAATCTAGACACTGATATTCTTGTGCGGCTGAATTTGCATTCATTTCACTTCTAATCATCACCTAGGTGTTTGAGTGCTTTGGCGGGTGCCTGTTTCTGTTAACATTGCCATTGGGTTATTCCAGGCACTCAGTCCCCTATCCTTCGTCTGTTTTTAATTCTATAACTCTTCTCAAACCAATTGCCCACAATTGCACAGCTTTACCAGAACTAAAAAAATCCTTTAATCAATTATGTAATACCACTGATATCAAGAAAATTATTTATACTTTCACTCAACCAATTGAAAAAACAGCCAAAAGGTACTACAAATTTTGTTTCTGACAGTGTCTCCGCCCACTGTTTAGAGCTTTCTGTTTATGAAAAAAAAATGCTTTCGACGCATTGTAAAATTCTAAAGTTTTCATTTTCTTTAACTGATCTGGCTGGGCTGTTACGAAAACAGTAAGGATCTCGAAAACGAAGGCCTTAATGAAAAAAAAAATCAAAATACCATATAGCGACAACAAATAGATCAAGTAAGTAGTTAAGCAGATTATAAATATCGAATTATTGTTAAAGTCTTTGTTTTCGTGATTACGCTGAAAACCCTTGTTAAAATCGAACTGATATCAAACCGGCAGACAATAAAACATATCACTTTTATCAGGCATTAAGTTCTCATGCAGTGGAATAAAGCGTTCTTGCTCAGTTTTCGCAAAGTTCCTTTGGTTGAGACCTTACATTATTTCACTAGAGATTGATCTCCATCAAAGTGATTACAAGCTCAAAGAAAAACATGCCTGATCTGTTTTATTACCCATTGTTGGAATCGAGTCTATTGTTAAACATTGTCGGAGACCAAGAATCTGGCGTTGGCGCGTGGGCACTAGAAACGAAAAGGCCAGCTGCCGACATGTAGGCACAGGTAGCCCAAGCTATTTTTATGACACTTTTTTATCGTTAAGTGTATGAGGGCTATGAAATTTTACAGTTGCCTGAAAAAGTTATTGAAATGAAATAAGTATTATGAAATACTATGAAATACCTGGATATCCTTGAGTCAAGGGATAAGAGATGTATTTTCCCATCTTTCAGTGGTGTTTGGGGGTGGTTTATTTATATGAATTATAATGGATGAAGAAATACGAACATACCTCGAAATCTGCTGTTTTTTTTCCAGAATTCCGTGGCGTTTTGGGTTGGTTTCTTTGTGAATCGTTGAATCATGATAGGGAGTCAAGCATACCTCGAAACCCTTGAGTTGTTGTCGTGTTCACTTATTCTGTTGTGTTTTAAGGTGGTTTCTTTATGAGTTATTGAAAAAAGGAAGGCAATCTAGGGAGGGATCGAAAAAAGTCTTCTTTTTCCTTCCTGCCCGCCTCCCTTATTTAATAATTCATTAAGAAACCACCCCAAAACACCACAGAATGATGGAAAAATACAACAACCCAAGGACTTTTAGTTATTTCTTAATATTTATTTCATTTCAAACTTACGTTTCAAGGCAAACTGTAAAATCCCATACATTTGCTTTACATACAAATAGCGTCACAAACACAGCTTGGGCTACCTGTGAGCTAATAAGTTACTTGTGGCTTTTGCCCGATTTTGTATGCAAATTGACGTGAAAAAACCTTTGAAAGAGGTTGTTAGTGCTTTAGATGGGATACATCAATTTCTTTAAAGGAGTAGAGCTACGAGTTGTTTGACTAGAATGGCACTTGGAGACAATGCTAGAGGAGAGACGACTGGCTCGCCTGTCATTTTTGTTTTGTGTGTGGGGGCGATTCAAGTGCTAGGGATTTGCTCCATGGTTCTTGTCGGAGTTTGGATGGGAAAGTATCGTGGTGGATTTGCTTGGGATGGTTCTGCACAGGAATTCAACTACCATCCGTTGTGTATGGTTATTGGAATGGTCTTTCTCTACAGTGAAGGTATATATGTTATAGTTACAAGACAATATTTAAGTGAAATTTAACGGCGAATCGATCAACTTTCGCCCCTAGCTAATTCCGCGTGTCAAAGTCAGTGGTTTTGGTTTTATGAATTGGGTGACAGTTAGCAGTTGGTGTAAGCAAAGGATTTATATTTGGTTTTTGGTCAGAACATCTTCTGTTTGACTACTCAATTATTGTGGTATTCCTTTCTAACTCATGTATGAACAGCCGATATATTGCCGCAAGGTCAAGCCCAAAAGATTCGAAAGATGTTACATAATATATTCTATTAAACGAAAAGCGTTTTTCATATACATGTTGACGAAATATTTAGTATAAAAACTAGAGCTAGCTATATAGCGCTTGTCCCTGCTTGATCAAAGCAAGTAGCTAGTTATAAGGAATATTAAGTGTATAGATCTAGTGTGGTTTGAATTGTTTATTTCACCTGTAAGGCTAGGGGTTACGCATCACTAATTAAATCGAAGGCGCCAAGTTTACACTATAAAGAAAAATCAATGACTTAGTTCAGGCTCAAGGAGGGGAAAAAAAGTAAAAAAAATCCTTTAATGTAACTCGGCTACCAAATATTTTGAAGTGATAGTGGGGGAGCCTGGGCTGTATTATACTGTATGTTTAAGTAACGGGATTTGAATATAAACTTGCTTCTTAAAATCTACACTGCAACTGCATCAAAGCAGAGAAATGAATGAAATATTTTTTAAAAATGTATTAGAGCCCGACTGAAATTACTATATATTTTGAGCATTTACTTTTTTGGACGAAATTGCTCGATAGGTACATTCCCTACTGGAAATGACGTTAAATATTTTGTTTTATAATTCAAGACTTTAAAACACAAAATATTGTTCAATTTCGTTTGAAACATCTTTGTTTTAACTTTGCTACTTCGATTCTGTTCCCAATGTAAAACAAGATTAATGACTTGTTTAAACAAAATCAGGGTTTACTCGCTGCTTGCGATCTGGTGAGCTATGTATACAATTGATTTAATTTGATTGTTTAATATTTTTTACTTCCTTGGTTTTGTCAACTTGCAAATTTCCAGCTGCTGGGGGCTTCTCCTCAGAAACACGTACAGGAAACTAGAATCTAGATAAATTGTATTTGAATGCATTGTGTTATGAGTTACCAGAATTTTAGAGAAATTTATTAAAAGAAAAATAAATTAAAGGCATACTCTTCAATTAAGAACTTCCAGGGCACAAACATGGTTGCTGTGATGTCAGGTGAAAACAAAATTTAATCTGTTTTTTATAAATATGATGTCATGTTTTTTTATTGGTAGATATTAAATTCTATATTATACGTTTCCAATAAAATAAAATGTTCAAATAGCCACATTCATTTTACTGTTTCTGTCTCCTTTTTGAGCAATGTCAGTTGAATGTATGTATAGTCAAACCACTCAAGGCAGACACCAAGACAAAGTAGACACCTTGATAAAACAGATATCAAATCTTGCGCCCTGTTGTTTTCTCATACAGTCATTTATTGTATTTTAAGTCTCTGTAAAATGGACACCTCTATAATAAGGTGGGTGATCAAGGGCAGTCCTGAAGGTGTCTATTTTAGAGAGTTTTTACTATTTTCTAAACACAAAAAAAAATTGACCAGAAAAAAAGTAGAGTTTGAACATCCAGGGCTCAAACTTGCCATCTATTGGTCAGGCCAATACCACCAAAAATGAACATACTATTAGATAGGCTACTAGATTTTTATAACTTATAACCAGCTGGCAACTATGCTTTCACAGATACTTTTCAAAGAAAAGCATTACGATATTGGTGTCCATTTAACCTCATAAATTTTGTATAGAATCAGTTTAGGTGTTTATGTACGTTTTTCTTTCTTTCCCCCTTTTTCCTTTTTTTCTCATTTTGACTATTGTTATTACTAAGTTTCTTTTCGCATCTTTTCATAGGGGACCCATATAGATTAAATTTGCTGTTTGTGGGACCCTGTGTAAAATTTCGCAAAAAAAAACAATGATCTGCATGTTGTTGTCATTTGTTGTTATATGAATCTACAAGGAAACTTGTTTTATTTCTTACCAATAGCTATGATTGTGTACAGAGTATTCAGACATGAAAACAAGTTTCTGGTGAAGATGGTCCATTTTGTACTGCAGTTATTGGCATTTATTGTCATAGCATGTGGGCTGAAAGCTGTCTTTGACTTCCACAACAAACAACGCATACCCAATATGTACTCATTGCACAGCTGGTGTGGCCTTACAGCCGTTCTTCTGTTTTCGTTTCAGGTGAGCAGGTAACAAAACCAGTTGTTTGGGTAATCTGTGCAACTAGTGACAAACAAACTTGTGTAATAATTACATAGGGAAGAATAGCAAGTCCATTAACAAATTAAAGAGTCTAGTGCAAAGATGATTTTTGATGAAGTTCTCAATTCTCCCTACATTATCCCTTTTATCTCTCCAGAATCATTGGGAGAATTAAGTAATTCATACAAAGTCACTGATGTCATTTTTTGCACTAGGTTCTTCAATTGATCGTTCACTTGCTTATATATATAAAGTAGCTTGCGGAAGTAATAAGAAAGTGGATAAGATTTATTAGTAACTAGATATAACTATAAATGTGAGCACTACTAGTTATAATATATGTATTTTTAAGCCTCAAAATTTACAACCAACTGGTGACACATGTGACTTGATATCTTGATTGTGCATCTGAAAAATAATGAGCAATCACACTCGTGCTCCTAAAAGCTGAAGCTCTGTGTTACTGTTCCTCGCTTGACTGTCCTTATTTTACTGACTTGCAACAAAACAGCTGTCAACTCTCTGTCTGTAAATATATGTGTCAATATGTTACATGGGCTGCTTGTGGAAAGCTGGTCGTGCTGTTTGTCAGACTTTTAGTTTCTCCTCATCACAAATTGAAGGGGGCCTAGTGCAAAAACAGCATATTACTTTGTATGAGTTAAATCATAAATTCATTAATTATTAAAAAGGTGATAAGGATATATATGGGGGGAGTTGACTATTTCATCAAAATTAAAGTTGCTATAACCTCTTTTTTGCAATAAAACCATCAATTAACACTTATTTAGAAATTTGAAATGATTAAAATGTGTGACTGAAAACACAATTTTACCCCCTGCCAGTACCATTAACAAAAGAATTTGAAATACTTTTGATCTGGCTTCCAGGTCATTAAATCCCTTTGAAAAGTTATGGAAAACCAAAATAAAGCATTAGAGATTAAAAAAGCTGCTAAATTTGTCACTTTTGGCCTGGGAATTCTGTGTTGAGCTACCTCAGTACAGACTGTACGTGGGCTCAAGAACTTCAGGAAACATAAATGATTGATTTGAGTGATCAGGAAAGCAGCTATTCATCATTATATCAAGGGAATCATTTTCTGGACTGAAGCAGTACTAGTGTGAGCTGCAGTGAAGAAAGAGTGAGTGACCATGATAAATCTGTCATTGGGGTTTTACCATATCAGAGAGCTATTATGATTTGATAAGCAATCATTATTAATAATAGAAATTTGACTGAGCAAGCAAGAGCCATCTCCAACCCTTTGCAAAACTTAAATTGCAGTTCGGGTGGGCACTTTTTATGCCAAATATGGTAGCGAGTTTTCTTCTGAAATGCCCATTTCACAACATAACCTCACTGACTTCAGTTACTTTCTCTTTTTTTGCAACTTCAAACTAATTACAGGGCCGAAATGCATCACATAAATAATTTATTATGACATTTTAGTCTGAGCTGAGTGAGGGGTAATTTATGAGTATTAAAAATTATCTTTATGTTTTTCCCAAGTTGGTTGTTGGCTTTGTGAGCTTTCTGTTTCCACGACTACCTGATGCACCAAGGGCGGCATATCTCAAAATTCATGTCTTCTTTGGGGTTTTCATCTTCATGCTTGGAGTTGCAACCTGCCTTCTGGGGATCACGGAGAAACTTCTGTTCACCAAGACGATTAAGTAAGTACCTCTTGGTTTTTGGATATGAACACTAACAACTGTTGTAATTATTATATACATGTGCTTTTTCAGAGGTGGTACAGTATTTGCAGACTAAAAATCCCAAAAGGTTCTTGTCATTTTAGCAACAAAAGGTGAATTACAAGTGGGGTCAGATACTGAAAACATACAGTTACAAAATTGTTAAAATGATTAATTAGTGTTACCAATGACTCGGCTCTCCCTTGTTTCACCATAGCGAAGGATATAGCCATGCATGATTGTATTATGACCTTCCTCTCAAATATACTGTTAAAAGTCCATTTGATAATTACAGTCAATCCCGAAAAGGTTGTATGCGAAAAATATATATAAATCACACATGACTACACATATACCTCACACGCGACTACACGGTTGAACTGTATCAAAATATGCATTTTTGCATGTGAATGGTTGAAAAAATTATAGTCGAATGGGAGATCAAGACATATTAAATGAATTGTTAATTATAACTATATTGCCCTTGATTCAAGACAGAGTTAGTCTAGTTGTATACTCATAATTGATTTGTTGTTGTATTCACAATAGTCGCAATTGTAGTAATCATAGTAATCCTAGTAGTCATTATATTTGTAGTAGTAAGGTTGTAATCATCAGTCAAAGTCGTAGTAGTCATAGTCATAGCATTTATAGTAATCATAGTCCTCATAGTATAAATTATGTAGTTGTAGTCGAATTCCAAATCATCAAAATCCAGGTTGTAATCATAGTAGTTGTAAAAGTCCTCGCAGTTGTAGTAATCAAAATGTAGTCATACTCCAAGTTGTAATTAGAGTCGCTGTGGTAGAAGTCTTAGTTGCATTGAAGTGGAAGTTGTGTAGTTGTAGTGGTAAAGTAAGTGGCACTGAATTAACTCTTTTTCACTGTGTCTACGAAAACAGCTTTGCTCTCAACCAATAAGAGTTGAGAAGTTTTGTTGTGTATATTATAATTAGAAGTAATAATATAGTTAAATACTGTAGTTTACTGCTTTACTATATAAGTTTTAAAGGAGTTGCTGAATTACTAAACTTGATTTATTTTGTTCAATTTAGGTATGCCAAGTTGCCAGGTGAAGGCATATTAGCGAATATCCTTGGCCTGTTTCTAGTCTTGCTTGCTAGTATTGTGTTGTTTGTGCTCACAAATTCTGGCTTTAAGCGAGTTAGCAATGAAGAACAGGCACCCCTGATGGCACAGAAAGATCTCAACTAGTTACTATATTGAACTATTACACATTATTTTTAGTTTGATCCCTTAACTTGCAACCTCAACCAGTTTATCATCATCCATCTTCTCCTTACTCAACACATTTAAAAAAGTTGATTTGTAATGAGAAAATGAAATGTGATCAAACTTGAACATAAGGAGAGTGAAACTGCTCCAAACTGATTCTGCCAAAAGTATAGGTTGTAATATTACCAATGCAACAATATCTTTCTTGTCTGAGGTTGTGAATACTGAGGTTAATGAATCTGAAACTTCACAAAGAACTTGTAGTTTTTCTGACAAATGTAATTAAGTGGCACTAAATTAAGACACGAACCTGCACCATTATAAATTCTAAGGTGTGATATATTTGAACAAAGGTCAAAATGAAATTTGTCAAATAAACAATGAATTGACCAATAGCAGTGATTATCACCTGTGTGTGACAGAAGTTAAGAATGAAAGTATTGCAAAAATTTGGAGGTTGTATTTATTATTGTCAATGATGTATCAAATAAAGAGGGTTAATTATTTATTGGCATCTAAAAGACTTTTGTATAGTATACTGTCTGTATTTTTATAGACCGATTGCTACAGTCAATACTAGTTAGACATAATTATCGAGCAAGCAGTTTGCGAGACATATATCAAGCGGGAATAGACAAGAACTTAACCAGTGACGCAGCTCCACCTGTGAGTCTCTGTACATAGCTCAGTGCACGTGAGTAGAGCATTTGACCAGTAATCAGAGGGTTGCAGGTTTGATTACGTCAGTGACTCAGAATTTTTCTGAGCTTTCAACTTGTGAGTCAATAATTTCTTCAACTAGTTTGTACTGTTACTGAAAGGAAATCCATTGCTTTAATATGCAGCAAATAATTCATAAACAAGCTGTTTTACTTACATTTTCTTCAAAATTTTCGTACACTCCGGCAGTTGCCCTTTGAATGTCTTATCACAATCCAGCAGTTCATCTGAAAGTACATTATTTCAAGTTTTACTTTCAAAGGTGACCTGTTCTCTTCGAGATCGTGTTCTTCCAATAGTTTAACTGTCGTAAGTGATCCATCTTAAAATATGTTTTAAAAGTTGTTTTTTTTTACTTTTATTTGGGCTTTTTTGTTAAAATGTCAGAATTTCGTTCCCCGTTCTGATTAGCATAGTGAAATATATGCTAACTGGGGTAAAATTTCCGTTCTCACGCACACTTAATTATGCCTACAGTAAAGGTCGCCAACTTCACATTTTCATGCAGTTATGGTCGCCAAACTCCACATTTTCGTTTTGGGAATTAATAGTTTATTTATCCCTTACCCCAACCCTAACCATTACTCCTAACCCTAACAGCTAATGATTTCGAGAATTTTTGGTTGCTCGTAAAGCGAAGATCAATGGCTTCGTATGTATGCATAATGAAGTATGGGTGAGTAAGGAAATTTAGCCCTTAAACTGGCCTCGACACCAGGATTTTGAGAGATTTGCAGTACAAAATTGTAAAGCTTCTTTATTTCAAGAAGAAAGCCTTCAGTCATCAAATTTGCAAGTTTTCCTGCGCTGGTTTTGAATTGTGGCCTTCAGTTAATGTAAGTCATTCAAAAAGAGCAGAATTTGTTAAACTTTCTCGAAAAAAACACCTTTAGATAATTTTTACGAAGTGGCTATATATGTGCGGATGCGGTAGCCGCTCAAGGTTTTCAAAATACAAAACGAGCGATTGTTTGCAATTTTCTAAATAAAGTTAAAATAGTCTTTACTCCCGAAGATCATGGTTTCTCGCGTTATTTAAGAAAATTGAAAAATACCGGTCATTTATTCTTTTGAAGATCTTGCTTGAGCAGGAGGGCGATCTGCTAAGGGTGACAAGATCTTGAATTGCGAGTTTTTTGTCTGCACAAAAAAGAATCGATATCGCTTTTAGATTCTAAGTAAGTCTTTAGTCCCAAAGACTGTTTTCGCACGTTATTTAACAAAGTTGAAAACTACAACTCAACTCACAAGCTGAGTCCTAGTTGCTCTTTAACGAACGGCCAAGAGGTCAAAATGCGCTCTCACATAATGACATTGAAGTCTCGCTTTGTGCGAGGTTGCTCAGAAATTCAGAAGCACTCGCGCGTGTCGGGATAGAGAGTAAAATTCATGAAACTTAAACAAAGTAACGCAAGGAAGCGGGACGGGAACTCATTCACTTAATAAGCTAGTACGGAATCCCACCACCCGTGACCTCAACAAAGATGGCTAGATTCTGTCAAAATGTTAAAGTCCCTATCAAGCTTAATTTTTTACTTTTCGGATTAAAACTGTTGTCATTTGTAAACTCGAATAACCAAAGAAGACTTCCAGGTCTAAGTTAGCTTTTTAATCAAAAAAAGATTGGAATGTAAATTTTGACCGAGCAGGTCGGGACTGGTAACCTGTAACGTAGCAGCAGTGAGTTATGTAGCTTTTGTTTAAAAAAATTCATCTCTATTAAAAAATGTCATAAAATTTTTATTTCAAACAATTTCAAGGGAATAATTCATTGACTGAAATTATAACAATTTGACTATTGCAGCCAGAATTGAATTTTTTGAGATAAAAAAGATTGTCTCTGCTTCATGCCTCGTGCTACGTCATCATTGCATGCTTCAAGTCTAAAAAATGTAACAGGAACGGCGAGAAAAGGTTTTATGTTCGAAAATTACTATTATTAAAGGGTTCGACTTTTCATCTGAAACTTAAAAAAATAAGCTTTACAGGGACAGTAAGACTCATGAGCGAAAAAAGCAACTTCGTTGTATTGACATTATCTACTGAATCGTAGCTTCACTTTGCTTCTTGCCTGTTTAAAATGTAAAATAAATCAGACGCATGACAATCATACAAAACTAAATATCTAAGTTTATTTAACTTCGGCGTTCTGCATCTAATGCAAGAATAAACTATTTTATAACAAATTTTTGAAACCAATCAACCAATAACAGGTCTTACAACTTTGCTTTATACTTATAGTTATGTAGCAAGTTTTTACATTTCAATTCGATTTTACATGCACTAACTAGCTTGTAGTTGTACAAATAAATTACTTTAAAATTAGACTTCATTGTACAAACCAATTGCCTTTTACCCAATCACATGCCCCTGTAATGTCTGCTTCGCCGTTTCATTGGTCGATGCAAAAAACAGCATCAAACCTCTATCTTCCAGCCAACGTGTCGCCAAAAACAAAACACATGCCAAAAAGGTAGTGGGTGTCTTGCTTGTACATTAGTTTATTACAAAAAACAACTTCACTTTCACTTAACACTAACATGCAGACTAGGTTTTCTGCAAAAACATTTTCGAAATTTGGTTAAATCGTTTCTTTTTTTTACATTGACTCGAACTTGCAAAATTTTCAGGCATCATGGTTTAGGAGCGCGTTTTCGGGGGGACTGGGTTGTGACGTCATTCCCGACTTAAAACATTGAACAAATGAGATCTTTCTAAACACAAAGGTACAAAAGAACTGAGAACTGTATGAGGAATTGGAATGTACTTCTGAATCAAAAATCTCCGATTCATTTGTGTCCATCTTGCTGTGTTTTGATACAGAGATGTCCGGGAATGACGTCATAACCCAGTCCCCTTAAAACACGGTCGTGAACCAACAAAACTTGAACTTCAAAGGTGTATAAAAAATCAAGAATACGACTGATTTCAAAAATTATTTTCTTAAACGTCCTTAGTTTAAAAACACTTTTAGTGATATCAAAAATAGTTGTTAGTGTTATAGGCACTTTAAAGCACAGTAAGTGACCATTTCTGCGTACAGTTTCTTCATTACTCCTTTCAGCCCACACATGTCAAATGGAGTGCTGCTAAATTCTCCTAATAAGAACCCATACTTTTCCCGTTACCAGTTTATGAGAACTTTGGTCTTCACTCTAGTAGTTTTATATCTTTGAACAATTTCAATTTTCTCTTTACAACGTGACAAGTATTGTTTTAGTAATGTATGGAGAAGTTAAACATTGATAAATTGGCTGGGACTGAAAGTATTACCAGTGTTCTAGCTAGGCCAAAAAAGGGCGCAGCACCCTGTCGTTTTGATTCAGCGCCCTTGTTTTTCAGAGCCGCATCCTTAGCTTACTACCGAAGTAAAAATTGTAAACTTCACTTCACTTTATTTTACATGTGTAACCTTGGCATTGCTAATGTAGTATACACAGCGCATGAACGCCTTGTTGGAAAAGGAAGAATAAATTACATCTCTCGTACAGCTTTTTCAAAGCTGCACAGGTTTGTGCTAAGATCAATGATTTCCTGTGGGATGTTGTTCCAAAGCTCTCGGAATCAGACTGTATTTATAGACATCAGTACGGACAAAGAGAGGGATAAAATGTTTTGTAAGTAAATTAAAATGGAGAAAAATTTGATCTTCACCCTCACATTTTTCAAAGGATTTCGAACGATTGCCTGAAACAGTGTAAGTCTGAGCCGAAATAGTCAGTCAGCGGTTTTAGAGCTTGCTTGGTAACTGCCGAATCAGAGCACAGATACCAGAAACAGCTGTTGGTATGTTCTGTTACAGGGCGCCTTCTCATTTTTTTTAGCTGGCTAGAACATTGGCTAATAGACACTAACCAAAAGATTTCCATGTTTCAACAAAATATGGTCAACAAGCGAGAATAAAATAACTACTCCTCCAGGTTTTGCTTGAAAAATCTGATCAAGAAAGAGATACATCTCAGGATTTCTTGATTAGGTCCTTTGTGTCCATCTTTGTCTTTGGGGTTGACGTAAAGCAACCGTTTTGGATCAATTAACTGCAGTAGGAGGGTCTCAAGACTGTGACCTGACGACTCCGACCACAACTTCTTTCCAAACTGAGATTTAGTTAACCTTACTGCATCTTCGATTTCTCCATTGCAAACCCTCCATGAAAAAATGTTCTGTTCCTTTTCATAGTACTCCATGACTTCTCTGACGGTCCTGTAACTCTTGAGCTTTGCCAGTCCAACACGGTCAGACCCAATGCACCTGTAGGCTGGGCATGCTTCCTCGTCCACCAGATTTACCTTGGGGTTACTAACACTCGCAGCCGACCAATCACCTCTGCAGTTCTCGAACTGTTGCAAAACTGAGTGTTCTTTCGAGTTCGGAATGAGCGCATCCAGATCACAGATGACAGCGTATGGAATTCCCAAATCACGGCAAATTGCACTTCCTTTACCCATGTTCTTCTTTCCCCCAAGAGGTAAGACAGTACAGCTTCGACAAGCTTCTTGGGTGATGGATAAGTCCTCGCTTGAGAAGAAAGGCTTCTTGTACGCAGGATCTAACAAAAGGTTTTCGACTGCATCTCTTGATCGTGCAGCTCTCGATCTCTTTCCATCACGAGCATCTGCTGGTTCTTCTCTTGCCTGTTCTTCCAACAACACGTCCCACAACTCTCTTCTCTCTTCATCAAAAAGCTTCAACAACGCTTCAATGAAACGTCTGTCACTTTCTCCTTCAACCCAAACAATATTTTTTGTAAAGAACAGCTCTCTGACTTCTGAGCCCCCGATAAAGTGCAAATCACGTGCACTGTATCCAGATGTTACCCTTCGAATCTGGCCGTACCCAGAAGGAAGCATTTGAAAGCGGCAGATAAGGGTGATCCTCTCTACATCAACCATTTCCGGTGAGTGGGTAACTGCGATAACACACTTCTTCCGGTTTACTGACTCACGCATTAGAATACTCCTGATTCGGCGAATTTGCAACGGGTGCATGCCTCTCGTGGGCTCATCTAAAAGTATAGTTTTAGTAAAGGGCTTAACGAGCAGGGCAGCGATAACAAAGGCGGAGTAGTGTCCTTCAGGAATCCTTTCCACGACCCGATTGATCTTGGTATCAAATACACAAAGTACTTGACCATCCTTCTCTTGAAATATGATTGATTTATTACCAACAATTTCATCAAACAACGGTTGTATTAGAGCAAGACTGCCTTTTGGAAAGTTTTTCAACAGCCTTGAAAGTGTTTGGATCTTCTGCTGATAATAACTTATAGTTGAAAACTGAAGATAGCTGTTCGATTGCAACTGTGACTCACTGGGCTCTACAGAACCGAACCCAAAAGCTTCTCCGCATACCATCGGCGACGCTGGCTCAAGCCCACCCTCGGGGTACAAGCTTTGTATTTTAATGTCCTTTAGGGAAGACTCCCCTGGTACCCATTCAACAGGATCAATTCCGCCGGGCAGGGGATCATGGAGTCCACTTTTCAGCATGCCACAAACTTTCATAGCAATATAGGCGAACTCGTTACACATCAAATACAGAAACTGGGTTTCAGACATGGGCTGTTCTGGCTCAAGTTGGTATCTGTAGCCAACAAAAACTTGTACTCTAGTTTTGATATTACTAAACACCTTAGTAATTGGTTTAACTACATTGGTTGGAATCCTAAAGATATCGTCTGCAAACCAAGAGTTAAGACCGGCAACTCGTGTGTTATGAGGATAAAATTTGCTGCTTTTGCATTCTTCACAGAAGTGTACCAGTTCTCTACCATTTGAAAACTCGAACTTGCAAATGATTTTAGCGTTTGCACTACCAGAGGTGATTATATCAAAGAGCTGTTCACTTGTAGAAAAATTTCCTGCACTTTTGATAAGGTCGATTAAAGCACTTTTCCCACTTGCATTTTCTCCAACAAAGCTGTAAAAGTTGCAGCCATCTTTCCCTGCGAGCTGAAGGTCATGCCGACCTTTAAACACCAGAAAGTTCTGGACAACAACCAGACGCAGCATGGTCCTCAAATCAGTAGCACATTGGTAACTGGTGTAACGTCGTAGTTATGGTCTAGCAACTATTACTATTTCTTATCTGGGCTGTAAAAGGAACAAAACCAGCTGTTAAAGTTATGAAAAACAAGGCATAAAGCATGTGCGGTAATATAATGGGCCCTTTGGAGTTTGAGGTCATATAGCCACATCTAGCAAAGCTTGTTCGCCAGTCGCACAAATTCTAAGAAAAACTCTTGTTTTCTGTTTCTTGCCAATTTCACATATTTGACGATTAATGTCAACCTGCAGTTTCCATTTCAGGATGTAATTTCATCATAGCTGATTAAACTTAAAATAGGTGTGATCACGTGACTTCGAACTGCAAAGGGCCTATTATAGCTCTATCACATCAGACTGCTCTGATAAAAAATATTTGTTTCTCAATTCAGTATCATCAGTTTTTTTGTGGATTTTCCAGATTTCCTGGCTCGAAAACCTAAATGCAGTTAATTCCTTCTTTGAACAAATAAAACTTGAAAAACAGTGATCCACTATGACCAACAACTTTAGTTTGACATAAGTGCAAGGAAAAACTACAAGTCAAAGATATTCCAAACAGGAAAACGTCAACAATGAGCCAACATTCTTTCATGCTGTGCTAGTTGGTTTTAAGTTTCACTGACTCAATGAACCAGTATCTTTAAAAAGTGCTGATGAAGCAACCTGTTAATGGTTTTATTAAGATTTGGAGTAAATGGACATTTTGATTTGGTTGCTGGGAAAGTGTGTTTCAATTGAAATGCTCTACCAGCTGAGACAAAGTCATCTTCAGAGCCAGTAATATTGCTTGGTTCCAGGTCCTCTAGGAAATCCTGCTTGAGCAATGTAAATGAAGCCTGCAGCCTAATCAATTTATCACCATTCCCCCAACTTCAACATAAGGTTTGTTACTTTTTGTGGTCCTCTTTTAAAAAGCAACCCATTTTAAAAAACATTAGGGGCATGGATTTGTATGTTTTGTAGTATATTTGTATGGTATGAAGTACCATACTCTAAAAGTTACTCCAGTCAGCGTTAGTTTGAAGCTATGCCAATTGAATTATTTTTACTTTCATTTTGTGAAAGGGTAGAGTGGATGTAACAACAAAAAAAGGAAAAACAAATAAAAACTTCTATACATTTATGTGTGTTGTCCTTCATGTATAACTATTGAATACCCTGCACTTCACTTTAATTTATTACTGCACATTCCTTGTTCTTTATGTGTGAGTCAATTCCAACTGCAAGCGTCCCCACTCCCCACCCTGTTTGATAGAAGATAAGTCCCGGGAGGCTGGGCATTTGGCAGTTAATAGTGTCTCAACTCCCCAGACATTAGCAAACATCAAAAGAATGTCTTGTAACATCCTTTTGTCATTTCTGACAGCGCTTAGAATTCAAGAATTTCCTAGGTTGTAATTTTGGAATAAGAAAGAACATTTAGCCACCATAAAAGACCATTTGCTTTGTCTTTGTCCAGTGAAAGTGTCTATAAATTTCATGACCCTGTCAGTTTGCCATTAATAGACCATATGCTTGTTCACTTTTGACAAATATGTAAGGACTGTGGCAGTAAGCCATGCTCAGGCCATTACCTTACTGATGTCAAGAGGCTCCTGACATTTATACATGAAAGCAAGAGAAAGCCATTCAGGCTTTACTGCTGTCAGAGTGATCATCAAATGGGCCTTCAAGAGGAACCCTTCAGATCCTCTATTGTTGAGAAGCCATGCAAGGAAGTGTTGCCTTACAGAAGACAACAATAAGACCTGGTGAGACCTCTTACAGGAAGTCACAAGGAACCAGGAAAGGGGAGTGGAGAAGGCAAAAGCTACAAGAAGAAGGTTCAGAACAAATAACCACCTCTATAATAATCGTGATAGGTTGGGTGAAGAGTATAAAAGCACAGTAGATGCACAATGTTTTGTTTTAATACTGTAATTTCTGGTCTGGTTGTTTTATTCAGCTTTTTTGAGCCAAAGCACTTTATTTTTATTAAAAAAATGACAACTCATATTTTGTATATCAGTTGTTTGATTGACTTGGGGGGCTGGGCATTTGACCATCATAGTAAGAACCAGGGATGGGGCATAAGCCAATGGAAATTTCCGCCGGGCCAGGCATTTGATTTTCTTTTCGAATGCCCGGTGTTTGCCCGGGGAGGAGGGGGAGGGGGATGATCACGGTTGGAATTCAGACTTGCACATTACAAACTCATGCACGTTAAAATCAAGAACTGCAATAGTTGCCACTTTCAGGGTATTCAATATGCTCCCAATTGTAAGACTGTTAAAATCGGGGTGGGGGGGGGGGGGGGGGGGGGGGGGGGGGGGGGGGGGGGGGGGGGGGGGGGGGGGGGGGGGGGGGGGGGGG
>JAOBAT010081108.1:7859-19450 GCA_026413305.1 Hydrozoanthus tunicans | reverse complement strand
GGGGGGGCATGGTTTGGCTTAAACAAGAGGAACAATAAACAAGTGTTTGTGTATCAAATGATAATGACCAATTCTAACTTGAAACCTTGTAGTAACTGAAAGCTATATTGTTCAACTAAGTTTTTGCTTTCCATTAAAAAACGCTTTATTGTTTAAGAGTTGTTTTGCGTTTGACTGTGTGTTGACGAGGAAAGGCAAAGAAGGGAGTCGGAGAGGGGAGGATGGGGGGGGGGGTTACTGGATGTTTGCAGCAAACGTTGTACCACACGCCCTCTGACAACTAAACTGTCTGTCGCTGGACCACTACGTAATTTATATATATTTTATATACGTTTTTGATAAACAAACAAATACACGGAACGACTTAGTCATGGCATAGAACAAATGTTTTTGATAAAGAAACAGTCAAACATATCGATCTTGAAAGTGATACAATGGAGAAAATTATTGCTGTTCAAATCATCGTACAAAAAAACTAAAATTGTCGAAAAAAATGCGCACAGAAAATTCCTGCGTGGTAATATTAACGCGATCTCGTCAAATTCGCATCAATTTCATGACGAGCGAATTTTAGGTTATACGGTTAGCCCACATCACGTTTGTCACGACAACGTACCGAGACCTTCAGAAGCTTGTCTGTTTAGGGTTGCTTTGCCGTCGAAGCTGCTGCTGCTGCTGCCACTGACCTGAAGACTACCCATACTCCCGCACCTCTGCAGACCAGGAGCACTTGGCGGCAGGTCAACTTCTTCTTCAGATTCTTCATCTTCTTGAGTTTTTGAGGAGCGGAACCGCCGATACCTGGGGAGGAGACTGGGTACTACAAACGCTACTTCACAACTGACGTCAGCATAGTAAAGGATGTGGTTTGCTTCTTTGTCTGACGTGCCTAAACAGGAGGAAAGGATAGTTTAAGGGGGAGTTATGGATAATGAGGGAGTTGACATAATTGTCGAACGAGAAGAATTTTGAGTCTAAGAACCAAACCGTCCCCCCAGACCTGGCAATTTCAGCTGTGACCTGAGGATGGTTTAGCGATTTTCTATCAACTATTAACTTCAAAATAAATCAAAACAAAAAAAAATTCTCCTCTGAAACAAAAAACCTATCCAAAAAATTCTAAAATACTCGAAGTGCTTTCTTCTAATTCAGCCGCTGCCTGTAAGATCGGGTTTTCCAGATTTCAAACTATGGACGACTATTTTGTTTAAAACATCAAAAGTCGCCATAAACGTGCTTTATTCATAGTTCTCTCTTAGAATTAGCTTCAAAACAAATACGTCTGAAGCGCTTATCTTTCATGTAAACCTTAAGTCAATGCTTTTCGTGGGTTATATTCCCAACCGCAGCTCTGTTTTTCTGAGTTCTGTCTCCGAAAGACTTCATATTTCTTATTCACAACTGACATTCTCTTATATTTGTGGAACACCTTGCCCTTTCAAACCAGGAGGGCCATTTTAACTTCCACTTTACCCGATTTCTGCTGTGTAGTTTGGTCATTCACATATGGTTTAATCGAGTAACACTTATTCACGTTTTGTTGGAATACTTTATTTTTTATAACTTGTAATGTTATCTACAAATATATTTTCATATTTTTCTAAAAATCTAGCGTTTCGGTGTGGCTATAGCTAGTTTGACGGGAAAACAGCCGATGTCTTGATCAAATTTTAAAATCAAGCACCAAAGCGTTTGTCAGGCACACACCTTCTTTGAACTCAATTATACGTCTCTGGCATTTAAAGAAACTCAAAATTAAAACTTGAAAGGGGTGGTAGTAGCGTGTTGCTACCCTAACTCATTCTTATAAGAGTAGGCCACGCATTACTTATGTAACTTAATTACTGTTACCATGGTTACCTTCCACAAAAGTAGAGCGTGCTCTTTCAAATTTTCTCGCCGTCTTTGGGGAGGTACCTTTTTTACCGGCCAACAACGGTGAGCTGCTCCCAGAACATCCTCTCCCACTGAGAATATCCTCACTTCCAAAGCTTTCCCTATACTTCAAGAGTTTTTCACGTGCAGAGAGTTCGCTTTCAGTGCCTGAATCGACACCGTCACTTCCGGTGATGGTCGATGCACTTCCGGTGATGGTTGATAAACTAGAGTACTTCACGGAATCTGATGAGAATCTATTTGATGCTTCCTTTGGTTGTTTCCAAGCCATTTCAATGTTTCCCGTCCAGCCTGGGTGAGAATCTAAGTCCACAGGCCATCCAAGGGCTAGTAGGAACTCGATGAACGACTTTTTGTGATTGCACTCATTTATCTGATAAAAGAACAACAACTTATAGTCTTCACTTCTCTTGGGTAGTCGGAAAACCCAGCAGGTTTTACAGCCTCCTTATAGGAGAACAGTTTTTTTAAAATTTAAAATTTACTTTATTTCTTTTTTCTTAAAACAAGATTACAGGTACAAAAGAAAAAATGAATAACTAAAACTATAAATAAGATCACAGGCGTTGCTTACTTTAGATATATTTATACAGCCTCAACGGTCAAGTTACAGGAATAGCTTCCCCAAAGGTCAGAGGACGGCAAACTACAGCGACTACAGCGAACTCAAGTTTTCCCACTTTTTAATATAGGAGAACAGTTAATGATAACGTAAAGATTTAACCGTTTGCAGATGTTGAAACAAAGGCAGCAGTTTCTCTTCAGTTATTTTGCACCGGGAATCGAACACGGGCCTGCAGCACTTCAGACTAGTGCTTTACAAACTGGGCTAAACAGACGAATTCCAGCACTCAAGAGGGGCATTCTAACAGGGTCCACAAAGATAATAGGAAAAGGGGAACCAAAGTTCAGGACTTTTCGATACTCTTACTATCCACTTTTTTAACTTTAAAGTCTAAAAACCCATCAGATTAATACTAAAAAGTCAAAGATCATATCTTTTCGTATTAAACAATTCCATGAAACTGAGGTTAAAAGAAATGGTGTACGGTAGTCTAACAAGTTCCATGTTTAAACTGTCAGGTATGGTGATGACCATAACACTTCCACACAATAAAAATAAATGAAGTTGTACCTCATTTTCGATGATAGACTCCGATTCATGCTGTCCACACTTGACGTAAAACACAAACACGGTGTCCTGGGGCCGAGTTGGTATATCGTCAAGCCCTTTCACTGCCGATTGGAACGCGTCTCCATGGTTGTTCAACGCGATAATGGACGCATCTTCAAACTCTCTCATTGGGTTACCCTTTGGAAAATCATGGGTACAACGTAAAACTTCCTCAAGTTTCAATAGTTTCTCTGCTCCCTTCCCAAACAAAGTTTTGGTGCGTTTTGTATTTGTTTTGTTTTGTGACATTTTGACTCGAGGAGTCAGGGCAGAACAGGAAATAGGGATCGAGGTCCCCTTTGTGTTCTGCCAACTGGGGACCTATCATTTAACGTCCTTATCTGCGAAGATGTGAAGGTCTCACCATTTACAGATGTTGAAACAAAGGCATCACCTCCTCAGTTGTGACCCTGAGTGAAGGTAGGGCATCAGGAATCGAACCCGGGCCTCCCGCACTGTAGACTGGCGCCTTGCCAACTAGGCTAACCAGGCGGTGGTCAACTTGCTGGGATTTACGTAAAAACCATACATTTCAAACTGTCTAACGTATAAAATCCCAGATTGGCAATAGAATAAGTAGTACTTACTGACCTTTAAACTGTCAAACGTCAGGAGCCCGAGATGTGACAAAAGTAGCCGAGAGGGATGAAAATCCTTGACAGGTCTGAATGGGGTAAGAGTATTGGGCATACGAGTTAAGTATCACCAAACATTTTGTTATCATTGAACTTAGTTATCACATGTTCTTAAACCATCATACATGATTGACAAAACATGGCAACATTTGATTCTTATCACCACCCATAAAAAATTTATTGCAAAAGGAAGCATGCTACTGACAGACCATGTTCACATGAATCGACGTGTATTTACTTAGTCCCTTATGGGGTCCTCTAAAGGACCGTCTGTAAAATTTGAAATATTTCGAATATATTAATTCACTAGCTACTACTGCAAAGTGAACTTTAGCAAGAAAAAAGGTCGACCAATATTTCAACCGTTGACCAGGCCGGGGAACCAACCGGGGCCTCAGGATTGGGAGGTTGAACCGGGGACCTCAGCCTCAGGTTTGGGAGACAGAGGGCTTGCCACTGGATCAACATCCCCACTATTATTTAACTTGAACTGTTCGATCATTACTATAATGCGATGCAAGTGCTAACCTTGGGGGTTTGATCTCGGTGTCAGCGCTTGGAAACTCGAGATTGGCAAATTGTTCGTCCAGTTTAGCTTGGGCGACCCTTTCATGTTCTGACTGTTAAAAACAAGATTGTTGCATAGCAGTTCTTACCAAGCTCTACATATACACAGCAAAAAACAAGATTTTAAAGGAGAAATGAGCCCTAAACTGAACTTTTTAAAAATAAAATCCCTAAAGGCGTGGAGACCATATCTAATTTTTTTCGCGTCGCGCTGGTTTTCCGAGAAATTCTAGTTTGGATGTGCGTGTTTCAGATCGTCTAGGGTCTTTGAGCGTGGGCGCTTGTCAACCTGTCAGTGGTAAACGAATGTAACATGTGACGTAGGTTATGGGGAAGCGAGCGCTTGAACTGTTTTTTTTTCTTAGCTCGCTTGCACATTCAAGAGTTACAATTTAAGTTCTATGCGACGTCTCACTCTCATATCTGACCTCATAGTCTCATTCTTTCTCCGCTGACCCCTATGTCTGAGCCCACAGTGCAGTGCGGAACGTAACATGTTTTAAGCTCAAATTTCTCGGAAAATCAGCGCGACACGAGGAAAAAACGTTTAAATCTCGTTTTCACACCTTTAAATATTTTTTTTTGATAAAAGTCGATTGCAGGGCTCATTATCTTTTTAAAGAAAGTTTAAAACATAACAAATAAAGAATTGAACCAAATGTTTCAAGTTGGCAAAACTTGTCTTCGTAGGCAGCCTGTTCCCTTCAAAAAACGCAGAGTTTTGAAAAAGAGCATAGCGCAAAGCTTACCAATATAGCAAACAGACAACAAGCAATTGATTAAATGATAGCTCGATTGCAAATTAGTTCCATAGCAAGTGAAGGAGACACAGACCTGTTTCTGCATGAGGTTCCTCATGTGGTCCTGCACTTCGCTCAGTTTGTCATCAAGAATATCGTCCATTTGAGGAATACTACGATCTCTATGGGTGGATAACAAATAACATGCATTTATAATGTAAAAGTTTTCCTTATGTGAAGAAGAACTTCCAGTCTAAAGAAAGACTTGACGCTTCGGACGTAAACTTAAGCAAGCACCATACTATCTCATGGATACTCCTACTCTCTGTCATGTAACAGAAATGCATTGAAGATGTAGATTAATAGACAATAGAGTCAATCACAACACAGAAAATGCATAGCTACAGAACTGGAATTCAGCTATAATAAGATATTATAATTATGCCATAACAATTTCATTTTTTATTACAACCTTGGATTAGGAGGACCATCTTGTACAAGCTTGTAGTTTCAATGGTCCTCTCGCCCACATGTATGGCCTTAAAGCAGTTCTCTTAACTCGCCTTTGCAGCTCTGCTACAGGTTTTGGCCAAAAGTAGTGTGGCCTTGCCATTCAAAAGGCTTTCTGTAGACATTATTTTCGTCACAGGTGTATCCATCACTTTGTGTTAGGATCCTTTCAATCCACAACGCATTGTCTGTAGTAAGTTCAACACGCCAAACAAAACTCCCACATGCTGTGCAGTGGAGGTTGGCCTTAAAGCAGTTCTCTGAACACGCCTTTGCAGCTCTTTGCTCGTGTTCTACAAGCTCTACCGTGCTGATGAGTCTAACTAGGACGCAACAGCTGTTCACGGTTGCATGGCACGTTCACTTGCTTTGTAGTTGCTCAGGTGAAACGGTTGTGCACATGCGTAAAGGTTTTGGTCAAACTGAGAAATTGGGCGTAGTGTGACCTTGATTCAAAATGTTTTTTTTTTCTTTTCAATCTTATATATTGTTTAATCATCTGTAACTTAATGTCGTAAAAAAATAAACTGATTTTACTGAAGTACGGAAGTTCAAACGAAAAGTTCTACAGAACTGACTTCTAGCCAATCAGAGGATCTTCCCATGTTTATTTTTTCCTGAATTTGGTATTACTATTTAAGAATAAAAAACGCTTAGCCATTCTGTAAGATCACTGGTAAAACAGAGTAAATGAACAAAATAAACCCTTGTAAATGGTTTTGCACACTCTTCTAGATGCTAACAAATAACGAACAGAACACAGTCAGACGAATAGCTGGAAGTGACAGTTTTATGATCTTCAAAGTGGGGGGGGGGGGGATTTCAACTTACGCGTTAGTAAGCGGAACACTGTCTGCAGCCTCGGGGAAAGCCCTGTGTCTACTGCAATCAGAATGGGCGCCCTGGCTTCCTTTTGGATCAGGCCTCTCTGGCGTTGAGAGGTGCGCGGCAATGAGGCTCTGTGGCACGAAAAATGGGGAGGCAGGCCATTTTAGTTTTGTTAAAGTTCATATGAAGGGGAAATTTTCATTACTTCAGAGGATAGAACTTGCTAAATGCGGAATAGCGGTGAAATTTTTGTCAAAATCTGTTTTGGTTCTCAAAATAATACCATTTATGTAACGTTCCGAGTAATAACTAGAGAGGTCGACCGCAATGGAATGCAGAAAGGTGCTAATTGCGGTATTTTTAAACTGTTGATTTGATTGGCTAACTTTTAAAAAGAAAAAAACTGCCATGCATGGGTTAGAAACAGCGAAAACCATAAAAACATTTAAAACTGAAAAAAATATATACAAAGCTTAGATTATCTACTAGCGTTGTGTTACTTATTCTTCTTTTTGTCAGTTTGACTTTGTTAGCTGCAGTTTCTTCTTGTTTTATTCTTTAGGTTTTCTGCCCTTTCACCCGCTACTCCGTGATTTTCTTTTGTTCTTTCTTTATACTTCTTTTGGTTTTTTATGTTTTAGGTATCGTATGTTTTCTGAAAGTTGCAAAGCTTGCAAAATGCAAATAACGCTTGCGTCATTAAAGTCAAAGATTACATGTTACAGCATTGGTTTCTCTTAGGATCATTACAAGAACCAAGACTTACAAAACCTATCAGACATAACAATTAGCTTTAAAATAGCAATGCCAATAAATCTACAAAGATCGTCAACATTTATAACTCTTATAACACTCACTTCTTTTTCACGTGCAAAATGCCTAAGCTGCATTGTCCAAACATGACGACCGCTGGGAGTTCGTACAACTGACGTCACTGTCGGGAGGGAGTCTAGAGGAATAAAAACTTCAGTTAAGCCGTTTCTTTTCCTGTACAGCTTTAGACAACTGGCATATACCTAAAAAGGGAACCGAACTCTAAAATCAACATTTCTTAAATGAAATCCTTCAAGTTGTTGAGAACATTTCTAATTTTATTTTTGTCGCGCTGATTTTCCAAAAAAAGCTAGTTTGTATGTGCGTGTTTCGGGTCGTTTGGGGTCATTGAGCGTGGGCGCTTGTCGACTTGTCAGCGGTAAACAAAGGTAAAATGTGACGTAGGCTATGGGGAGCAAGCGAGCACTTGAACTGTTTTTGTTGTTATAAGCTCGCTTACACAGTTAAGAGTGAAAGTTACAACTTACGTTTGTGCGATATCTCACTCCAATGATGAATTTTTTCAGTCCGAGCCAATTCTTACCCCTTTCTAACGTCATAGTCTCACTCTCTCTCCGCCTAACCCCTATTTCTGAGCCACCGTTACAATGCGGTAAGTAACGTGTTTTAAACTCGAGTTTCTCTGAAAGTCAGCGCGAAACGAGGAATTTGTTTTAACACCATTTTCACACTCAGTTAAAGATTTTGTTTGGCAAATGTTGATTTTAGGGTTAGTTCCCCTTTAAGATTGCTATTCTTAGCGACTACTAAATTTAGCGATATTGTCTGCGAAAGAATTAGGGACAACTAGTTTTATTGATTTCAAGGATTTTTGTTGAACGTTTGTCAGTTAAACTTACATGATCAGGAACACAAAAAAGTGTGTCGATCTTTGCATCAACACCAAACTAGGTATAAATGTTAGAAAAGGGATCCTTGCCAGGAAATGGATGCTGTTGGAGTCGTGGATCATAACGAAGATCAAGCATAACATTCATTAAAGTAACCATTTTGTAACCACTAAAAGTGTTTCGAAGCTAAGGACGTTTAAGAAAAGAATTTTAAAAATCGGTCATATTCTCGATTTTTTATACACATTTGAATTTCAAATTTTGTTGGTTCATGACCGCGTTTTAAGGGGACTGGGTTCATCTCTGGATTAAAACACAGCAAGATGGACATAATTGGAACGACAGATTTTTGATTTAGAAGTAGATTTCAACTTCTCATACAGTTCTCAGTTCTTTTGTCCTTATGGAAAAGATATCATTTGCTCAATATTATAAGTCGGGAATGACGTCACAAACTAGTCCCCCGAAAACCTGGTCGTCAATCAAAATGTCTGCAAATTCTGCTAGTTTGAGCTACTGTAGAAAAAAAAACATTTAACCAAATTTCGGTATTTTTTTTTGCAGAAGACTTTAAATTGTATATGAAATGATTTGAACCCAAAAAAGTTATAAGCGTTATACGCACTTTAAGTTTTGCAATGGGTTTCCATGCATTTTTAAATTGTTTCTTTATTACGCGGAGGGAGTAGAACCTCACTTTTAGCGAGTACAAATGTTTGAGATTTTTTCATAATCACTAAAATCGCTAACATTAGTAGCCGCTTAAAATAGTAACATTGCGGTAGAACGTTGCTTTGTTTCTCTCAAGGTAATCAAGAGACAGAGTTCGTTATTTTATCATATTATACATGGAAACAAACTAGCAAAGCAAAACAACAATTAAAGAAAAAGAAATATTCTTTTTGCGCCAAAGTACGCAAGTAATTTGTCACATCAGAAGGACTTGTTCCTTATCAACCATACCCTAAACCAGAATAAATTGTCATTTGAAATTATCTCTGTCAAAGTGTTAAGGAATAAAAAGAAAGCAAGCATGTGTAAAACTTTACCTTTTAAGCAACCTTGAGTTATAAATTTAAGAGAAATACAACAACTGATCTAGCCAATTTTTGGCAACTTCTACTCGTAAAAACATATACTCTTTATTCTAAATGAAAAACTTAATAATATCAGGCATGCTGAGGTTTCAGTCTCACAAACAACTAAATATAAATCATATATACGATAACTATAGACATACTATATATACAAAAACGATCTCTGGGTTAAAACTTTAAAAAACAGTAAGCTTTCGGGTATCTTACCATAACATTAACTAACAGAGTAAATTAATTACTAAACAAATTAGAAAAGTTTACTCCGTTGGTAAAGACTATAGTATGATAGCCGAAAGCTCCCGTATTTTCCAATTTTAACCAAGAGATCGTTCTTATATATTTTGTAGATATGATTTTACTTGGATGCTTTCCAATTTTTAAGTATAGATCTTTTTCAAAAATGGCCGTCAAATCTTGTTAGGACTGGAATCATGCACATGAAAGCGAAGTCTGTGATGTGCTTGATCTTTAGTACTAGTCACTCACCGACTGCGAACTCAAATTGGTAAGGTGGATGACTTTGACAAATAAGTTATGCAGAATAGACTTTTTTTACTAATGAGGCCTTAATGACATCACTTACAAACACTTGTTCCAAGTCCTAACCCAGTTTGACAGTCATTTTTGAAAGGGGTCTGGGTAAAGTACATACTATCTCCTGTCAGGGAATCCTCTAAAAGTCCAAGAATTATGCAGTGATCCCTCAAAACAAAGTAGCGAAACTGGCGGTTCTTCTAAAACAAAAATGGTGTTTGTTATTTTGTGGTAGGTTTGGTTTCCCTTCCCTTATATTAACGAGCAATCCCTACTTTTCCCCTTTAGTTTGTCAAAGCCAGTAATTCAAAGAAGGAGAATCCCAAGAAGAAGAAGGATCCCAAGAAGAAGAAGAATCCCAAGAAGAATCCCAAGAAGAATCCAAGAAGAAGAATCCCAAGAAGGATTCCAAAAAGAAGAAACTCAAGAAGAAGGTTTCCAAGATGAGAATCCCAAGAAGAAGGATTCCAAGAAGAATCCAAGAAGAAGAATCCCAAGAAAAAGAATAACAAGAAGAAGGAGTCAAAGGAGAAGAATCCCAAGAAGAAGAATCCTAAGAAGGATTATAAGAAGAAGAATGATTCCAAGATGAAGACTCCCAAGTAGAAGGCTCCCAAGAAGAAGACTCCCAAGAAGAAGACTCCCAAGAAGAAGAATCTCAAGAAGAAGAAGAATCTCAAGAAGAAAAAGAATCCCAAGAAGAAGAAGACTCCCAAGAAGAAGAATCCCAAGAAGACTCCAAAGAAGAAGAATCCCAAGAAGACTCCCAAGAAGAAGAATCCCAAGAAGAAGACTCCCAAGAAGAAGAAGACTCCCAAGAAGAAGACTCCCAAGAAGAAGACTCCCAAGAAGAAGAAAACTCCCAAGAAGAAGAATCTCAAGAAGAAGAAGACTCCCAAGAAGAAGAAGACTCCCAAGAAGAAGAATCCCAAGAAGAAGACTCCAAAGAAGAAGAAGAATCCCAAGAAGAAGACTCCCACAAAGAAGAAGAATCCCAAGAAGACTCCCAAGAAGAAGAAGAATCCCAAGAAGAAGACTCCCAAGAAGAAGAAGACTCCCAAGAAGAAGACTCCCAAGAAGAAGAAAACTCCAAAGAAGAAGAAGAATCTCAAGAAGACTCCCAAGAAGAAGAAGACTCCCAAGAAGAAGACTCCCAAGAAGAAAACTCCCAAGAAGAAGAAGAATCCCAAGAAGAAGAAGACTCCCAAGAAGAAGAAAACTCCCAAGAAGAATCCCAAGAAGAAGAAGACTCCCAAGAAAAAGAATCCCAAGAAGAAGAAGACTCCCAAGAAGAAGAATCCCAAGAAGACTCCAAAGAAGAAGAAGAATCCCAAGAAGACTCCCAAGAAGAAGAATCCCAAGAAGAAGAAGAAGACTCCCAAGAAGAAGAATCTCAAGAAGAAGAAGAATCTCAAGAAGAAGAAGAATCCCAAGAAGAAGACTCCCAAGAAGAAGAATCCCAAGAAGAAGAAGACTCCCAAGAAGAAGAAGAATCCCAAGAAGAAGAAGACTCCCACAAAGAAGAAGAATCCCAAGAAGAAGACTCCCAAGAAGAAGAAGACTCCCAAGAAGAAGAATCCCAAGAAGAAGAAGACTCCAAAGAAGAAGACTCCCAAGAAGAAGAAGAAGACGCACAAGAAGAAGAAGAATCCCAAGAAGAAGTAGACTCCCAAGAAGAAGAAGACTCCCAAGAAGAAGAAGAATCTCAAGAAGAAGAAGAATCTCAAGAAGAAGAAGAATCCCAAGAAGAAGAAGACTCCCAAGAAGAAGAAGAATCCCAAGAAGAAGAAGACTCCAAAGAAGAAGAAGAATCCCAAGAAGAAGAAGAATCCCAAGAAGAAGAAGAATCCCAAGAAGAAGAAGACTCCAAAGAAGAAGAAGAATCCCAAGAAGAAGAAGACTCCCAAGAAGAAGAAGAATCCCAAGAAGAAGAAGACTCCAAAGAA
>JAOBAT010081097.1:0-19450 GCA_026413305.1 Hydrozoanthus tunicans | reverse complement strand
GGGAGGGGGGGCTGGGGGAGGGCTGAAGAGTATACGAAGAGGGGTAAGTGGGGCAGTACGGGTAATAACAGGTGTGGTCAAACTGCCATCCTCAATGTTCTGACCTGAGTTTGCATATGGAAAGGAGGGGGTGGTTGGGGCGGGGAGCTGAAGAGGGCTAAAAGAGTACCTTCCGGGCTGATACCAACAAGAAATGTTATGCATATTCTTTTTAGAATTAATCAATTAGTTTGTTCTGTTTTATTTCAAAATGTTTCGTAGGGTTATTCAAACATTTCCCTCACCTTGATCTCAGTGTTAGACTCGACGGGATAGCCCGAGCCACCGAGTTTTAAAATACCATTTCTTCTCCCAGCAAATGCGTTCTCCTGATTGTATGCCCTAGCCTATGATGTAAACAATACGAACTACATACAATACTCTTCACAGGCGGACAGTTAGATAAGGCAGGGGCATAAAACACTACGATCTTAATAAGCCAGTAAACGACCGCACCTCGATTGACTTTACGGATCAACTCCGGTTTCTACAAATTAAAACAACCCGCCCACTCCCTTTCTTAAGACTTTTATTATTTATTTTTAAAACAAATACGACAACTTTGATTTGACATGTTTCGGCAGCATCTTCTGCTTTCGTCAGTGCTTTAATGAATTAATGATGAAAAGGTATATAAGAAGAATAATGACAATGGTGTTAATTACTAAGATAATATAATTATGTAGAATACAATGGTGCGTGGCATATTACAGTGCAAGTTGTCGTATTTGTCTTAAAAATTTTAACAAGTCTGCTACTAAATCGTCCATTTTATTATTTAACTGAACCTTAACTTGACCCTAAGGAAATGCAAGTGGGTAGTTTTAAGCCAATAATTTATGACGTGTGTCTAATTCAGCTGTTACTGGACTAAATGGAGGCCTGTAGTTGTCCGGACTTCACTATGGGACTTGCCCGTGTTATGGGGGCTACAAAAAGTAAGTTACTTCAATGAAATAAGCAAAATTTTTCTACTAGCTTTTTTAAAATCCCTTTTAACAAATCAAGTTCCATAGACATACACAGACTAAAAAAAGGGGGGATGGGGGGGAGGCAGGTTGAAGTTTTTGATTAAGAATCTTACCTTGCTAACATGCGGGGAAAACAGGTCTTGGTCTCTGTCCTTGCGCGGCCTGTCAGCTTTTGGTACCCGGATGTTCTCGTTTATGGACGAACGGGTGAGGTGAAGCTTGTTCTGTTTTAGAACGTGTTTCTTGTAGGCATTGCGAACCTTGAGAACGATAATAGAGAAACAAGTGAATCCATGTGTTTTACGAATTTGTTTAAAAAAATGTCAGAAATACTATTAAGATTTTCAAAGCAAAAATTATAGAGAGAAAGATAGAAGTAGTGAGTGTCAAGTTGCTCAGTCATAATGATCAACGGTATAGCAGAGGGTCTAAAAGTATATTACTATTAGCAGCAAAAAGGTCTCTTCTGTTAATACGCTAGTCGTATTTACAATACATATAAATTACATATTCAACAGTTAGCTATAGACTACGAAATGGGTTTTGAGTCAATAAAGTCCATAAATATGTTTATGACAAAATCCTTTCTAAACAAATCAAGTTCCATTGACATGATATACACACTTAAAAAAAAATAGGGGGGGGGGGGGGGCAGGGCGACATCCTAACAGCGACAATCTTCAAGTTTAAACAGATATTTATTGATTTATTTTTGTAAGTTGTAAACGGAATAATGCAAGACGTCATTTACAGAACACCGGCCGTTTCGCTACTCTTTGTTGATCGCTTAATAGACAGTGAGTAGGTTCAGCAGCCAATCAGATTGCAGTATACGTGCTAGTGTTGCTGGTTGCATTCTACTAAAACATGCAATACAAGGTTCTTACCTCTGTGCTCATGAAACAGTGGAAGATGAATAGAAATACTCCCTGAAACAAAATTAACATCCGATTTAATTATACTAAAATTTGATAAACACAAGCATTTTTGTCACCAAGTAAAGTAATCTAGATAAAATGAAAAAAAAAGAATTTAATACACGTATCATGCATATACACCTCAAATATCGTCCGTGGAAATATTAAACTATTGTAATTAAAAAACCACGAGTTAAAGTGTTCATACCGGAATCATGGAATTTTTTAAATAAAATTAAAAGTGTCGTTTGTTTTATTAAAATAGCTCTTTTGAGTGCTGAGGTTTTCAAACATGCAAATTATCAAACTTGTGACGTCAATGTGGGGGAATCCGATATCTCAGCAACCAAAACAGTTTCTTCTTTTTTCAAAAATCTTTCTAACAAACTAAGTTTCTTGATTCTGATATTTATACTGTAAGACTTTCGCACCTGGGACGAGTTCAGTAATACAAAGAGATAGGGCACCATTTGTGTTTCCGCATCAATCTGGAGAAACCCAAAAATCCACGTTCCACCGAGCAGTGGGAGCAAGAAAAGAGATGCTTTAAGTCCTTGCCTGCAAAAAACCCAAACACTTTCAAAACACACATTTTAAGGCAGATGTGCTTTCAAAACTATAGCCATCTCTTGCATAAATTATACATAAACCTCGAGGCCGCAGTATTATCCCCGAAGTGGAGGTGACTAGTGCGACACTGAGGAGATGATTGATATAGTATATGTACCAAACTAATAAATGGATTAAGGTGAGGATTGGTGAATGTCAATTTCAAACCAAAAGGGTTTGCTAAAATTTTCACGCGCAAGAGAGAAAAGCGCGCGCTCAACTCTCATCAAGGCCAGAGATCGAACCCGGGTCGAGGCCTCACCCTTAGCAGGCAGAGATCTTACCAGCTGAGCCAAGCTTCCACACACACGCACGTCTAATGATGTTACTGAATCTACATGGTATCCTTTATGTTGTGTTTATTTTTCGCTATCTCAAGAGCTTTATTACCATAAGCCCCCATCGCTAAAAAGCCCTCATCTGGAAGGTCTAAAAATGTGTAATTCCCCGAAGCCGAGGTATAATTAGAGCGTTTTAGCTGTAATTTAGTCGATGAATCATTATGAATTTGAAACACTTTTAACAAACTAAATGTTACTTACTTGACAGAAAGAACTTTTGATTTATCCTTCTTGTGCTTTCCAACAGACAAATTCGGGAAAATAAGAACGCCAATAACCATTCCGATTATAATTATATTTGCCTGACGATGAAAAGATTATTGTAAGTTAAGCGGTTAATAAATATTACTGCATATACAAGATAAAACTAAAAAAAGGTCTTATGAAATAAGAGAATGATCCGTGTGCATCAAGTGTGACGCTTGTGTTGCGCTTCGTGTTTAGACTAAACCTTGCCCCATACTTCCCTTCTCGTCTTTCCACAAGCGTAACTGTAATCAGCCGCGCGTCATATCAAATTTGGGTTTTAAACGCGTCTTGCATTAACGCCATAATCCTTTTTTTAAAAATTCGTTACTTTAGACGAGAAGAGAAACATAGTTTTTCTAGGGTTCGGGCTCTTTGAACTCATTCGTTTCTATTTCTATAAATACTCTTGTATTACCAAAGAGGTTCCAAAGCCAAAATGGTAGAACAGAACTCGCCATGTCCTCATCCGAGTTCCTGTGGGTGTAATTTGCATTTTCTTAAGCCAAGGCAGTACCTTCACCTCAACTAAACAAAAACCCTTGTCGTAGGTTCTGCCATGATTCGACTTTTAAATTCAAAAACCCTCTCGAAGGAGAACGGCTCCTTTGTAACTGTGCAAACCAAGCGGAGTAAACAAAACCGAATTTACTTAAAACCCAAACTTGTACCAACATGTTAAAAAATAAATTAAAAGTAACAAAAGAGAAATCCGAGAGAACCCTACTAATTTCGTTTTGATCTCTTATGATTTCATTTTCATGAATATCAAACCAAGATACATTCCAAACGTTTCATAAGGCATTGTTTGAGTCTAAATGACATAAAAAGTCGCGCAACAACTACTCGTACGTGTTAATTCAGCTCTTACCAGTAGAATGGCAGCAATAGGCGGAAGAAACAAAGATACCATAACCTGATGAGCTACCCAACAACTGTGAAAGAATATCGAAAACAGTTATCAAAAACAACGCTCTCTTTAATACGAACAATCGCCAGAAACTACAGTGAAAAGAATACTTCAAGTAGATAGTGGAGTTAAAGTCTCTACAGCTAAGTACAACTTACATGCGTGATGTACCGTAACTGTCCCAAAACACTGTCAGAGAAAGTGCCATGATTGACCCGGGAAGACCTGATTAAAAAGAAAAAAACTTTTCAGTAATAAACCCCTTTCAAGAAAAAAGGAATACAAAAATACCAGTTCGTTTTTCTTTCTTGACAACAAACAATATCAGTTCGTTCGACATTCACTTATAACGTCCAGATTAAAAAAAAAATGTAAACGGATGACTATTTACATATAAACCTCCAGAAGCGAACAGTATTCCAGGAAAAACACACTGTATCGAAGGATAAAAACACCTCATTCAAAAAGAACATATTGTTTTTACGGAAGTAAATACCACAACCAAAGGATGTATCCGAGGAGACATACATATCCTTTCTAAGGATCGACTTACATGGTGCATCAAATAAGACATAGATATACCATCCAATAAAATAAATACCGTAACCAAGGAGAAGCACATATCGTATCCAGCAATGGTCATAACGTATCGCAGGAGTGTACGTATTGTATATGAAAGGAGCACAAACCGTTTTCAAGAAACAACACGTATCGTATCTAAGGAGATACATACTGTATCCTAGAAACTAGACTTATTGTATCCGAGGAGGTATAGTGTATCGTATCCAAGAAATTTCACATAACGAGTCCAAGGAAGAACATACCGTACCCAAGAAATTACATATATCGTATCAAAGAAGGAACATACCGTATCCAAGAAATTACACATATCGTATCCAAGGAGATATATAACGTATCCAAGAAATTACACATATCGCATCCAAAGAGATACATTATGTATCCAAGAAATTACACATACCGTATCCAATGAGGTAACACCGTATCCAAGGAATTACACATACCGTATCCAACGAGGTACATACCGTATCCAAGGAATTACACATGTCGTATCAAAAGAGGCACGTATCCAAGAAAGTAAACGTTTCGTATATCCAAGAGTGAACATACCGTATCCAAGAAAGTATAGATATCGTATCCAGGGAGGTACATACCGTATTTAAGGAAGTATGCTTATCATATCCAAGGAAGTACATACCGTATCCAAGGAGATAGTAACGTTTAAGAAAATTCCTCTTTCTTGAGCTGAACACTTTGATGATTGACAGGTATAGATGCCACCCTTCGACTAACATCCAGGAAAACATGGCAGTCAGAAAGAAATGAAGGAAGATCCCGACCGCTTTGCAGAGCCACTGAAATAAACCATAGTTTGAGAGTTCAAAGCAACAAATTTTTAAAAAGAAAAAACCAGGCAAAGGAGTGTACTTGTTTTACTATCACTTTTCCTAATTTTTTTTCCTTTACTTCATTCTGCAAGTACTGGCTATACCCAGATTCATTACCACGAGATCAATTGTATCAACTATAAAAATACCACTTGACAAAGAAACAGAATAACTTGTTCGTATCAAAGAGTCGTCATTATTCTAGTTCTAACTTTTAAATTCAATATAATTTAACATCCTATTGTTGTCACTACATCTCCTGGGAACTTACTTAACATCTGCCAATCAATGATGTATGATCCGCTGAGAGCAAAAAACTTACATTCCCGGCCCTCCTGGATAATTTTTGGATGTGTCAGCTGAAAGTGTTAGCCACCATCCCGAGAGGAAAATTCTTGTCAGTTTGCGCGACTGCATTTTGGACAATCAGCAGATCAAAGAAAAAAAAAGAGGAATATACAAATGTTCACACGTTATGATTGAGAAATGTTTCAAATCTCCCTCCCTTTGTTCAGTTAGCTATCGATTTGCCCAATAATGGACATTCTGATTAAGGTATTACAAAGAAGGTGACAATCGTACTAAAGAAAATTGAAACCCAATTCTTTGATACGTTCAGCGAATGATATACACTGATCATCAGACCGAAAATGAGTTAAAGATAATGGCTTCTCCTCTCTACTTGTTTGTTTTTCAACAGCTGAAAACTTTACCTTGTTGTATGCCTGATCTGCACCAAACAGAAAAATAAGCTGTGCAGTAGCCATGTTGAATGCAAGGTTCTTGTGCACGTGCGATCGATCCGAGTGTAACCTTCATAGGACGAGATTCATACAATAGGCGAATTTCAGATGACGTAATGTTTACAAACAAACCTTTTCAAATCTTAACACCTTCTGGGCCTTAAATAAAGAAACCATTGCCTCAAACTACCGACAAAAAACCAGTGGATTTATAAGACTGAAACTCGCCTATAAAGCAAACAGGATTTTCTAACCTTTTCTTTGCAATGTTATGCTTTTTTCAGTTTTTTTATGTCGACGTATAATGAGTCTTTGTTAAATACATCAGTTCTCAACTAAAAATATAGAAAACAGTTGTAACAGATAATATGTTTGAAGTAGTTTCGAGTTGTGATACCAAGAATCAAAAACCAAAAGCCCCTTTCTTTCTGATTTGGGTTAAATATTTGTAAAAAACGTCAACACAGTTAAAACTATTCTATATAAAACCCTACTTTTAGGTATTTTTATTTTGAGTTATATAAATGAAAATATTTTCTTAATATACGAACAAACAAATAAATAAAAGTTCTTGTAAAATTTGTTATTTTTGCTGTGATCAAAAGATGAAACAGGCAAAGATCTAAAGTGACGAAAACTTCGAAAAAAAAACCCAGTATCTATTTGTTTCAAAACAATGGTAAAGATATATCTAAGAACAGCTAGCAAGAAACTTTAGAATTTCTCTATATAATCAAAGAGTTAAAACATGGCTTGCAACAAACCTCAAGAAACTGTATGCAAATATAAGAGCAACACAACCAGCCACGGAAAAACTGCAACCAATGATGGAGAGAAGTCTTAAAACTTTGTCATCCGTTTCACTGAATTGTTCCTAGCAATGACAGAAACATAGTATAACCATTAGTGATGATACGTTAAGATCTAGAAAGTATAGAAAGTTTTGTTCTAAAAAAATTACCTTGATGCCATGCACATCCATAAGCAAGGCAAAGTTCGTCAAGTGATAGCAATGACACACTGTATGAGAGCGATTGGTTGAGTAAAGTGTGCAGCCTTTCTGAAGCCATCGGTCAGCGGAAAGTCTATAAAACACATGTGTTAAATGGAGAGCAAAAATCCACTTTAGATTTAGATATAACTTTTAAACAACTGTTAAAATGTCCAAACTGTAACGAGGGTATGCATGAAAAAAAACCAGCCCTTTTAGTGTAGTAAATTAAAGGTTTGTTGTCTGAAGTCCCGATCAAGCTTATTTTTTTACTTTTTGGATTAAAACTGTTGTCTTCTATTAACTCAAAATTCGAATAGCCAAAGAAAATTTCCACGTCTAAGTATGCTTTTAATCAAAAAATGATAGGAATGTAAATTTTGACCGAGCAGGCCGGAGACTGGTAACATGTGACGTAGCAGCAGTGAGTTATGTGGTTTTTGTTTTAAAAAATATCTATATACCTCCGGCCACGTCATCATTGCACACTTGAAGTCTAAAAAATGAAACAGGATCGGCGAGAAAAGGTTTTTGTTTCCGAAAATTACTATTATTTAGGGATTCTACTTTTAATATGGGAATGAAAAAATAAGCTTTATAGTAGTAGTAGTAGTAGTAGTAGTAGTAGTAGTAGTAGTAGTATTTACAAAAGCAATAGTAGTAGTAATAGTATTGGTATAGTAGTAAAATAAGTAGTAGTAGTTCCGAAGGCAGAACTGACAACCTCAAATATACAATACCTTGAGTTCATGTTCAAAAACGAACAATAGTTTTCTGTTGCATTGGGATTCTAAAAGAAAAATATCGAAACGAAATAATTTTCAGACAGAAATGGGAGAAAATTACATAAATACACCCAGATCTGTAATGAGTTAAAATAAGTAAAATAGATAAAAACTATTTCATTAGGAACTAGTGTTTTAGGCCGGAAAATACTAGAAAGAATGTTCCTTGCTGCGTACAATACTTTGTTGTTTATAGCCCTAAAACGGGTGTTTCGGCGAGTATATTTAAAAATTCCCTGTGTAAACTATTTATGTAAGATAAAGAACTGATAAGATATTCTTTTAAAAATAGTAACTGACGACGCTGGTGATGTCAACAACAAAAATGATAAGGACGACAAGCAATTTCATAGTGTCGACAACACCAACAGCAAAACATCGTGGATAATAACGAGAGCGACAGTGAAATACAGCAACAATGACGAGAATAATGAAGACAATATATATAGTTTCGATATTGTTAACTTGGAAAAGATCGCAAATACTTTAAAAAATTTGCAATGACAAAATCGATAATGACAAATAAAACGTTAGATGAGTCAGTTATGTTGTTGGTAACAACAATAAATGCACAACCGGTAGCGATAAAACAAACAAATCTAAACAGTGACAACAATATATATAAATTGCATTTTTTGTTCATGTTTGTAAGAAAATTCCCGAACGTAAACTTTTTTTGTTTTTCTAACTTCCTTGATTAATTAGCCTCAACTAGAAGATTTCAAATTACTTACGATATTTGCAAAAATGAGTACAACAGGTGCTGCAAGGGCCTGGTAATGGTGCTGAGAAGTGCACATGACTTTCCCAGAAATTACAACTGAGTTTGCCTCTGTTTCGTTCTTGATGAAACTCTTTCCAGTTGTTCGTAAAGCTCTAAATGTTGTGTTAAAATAGTATATATTAGTTCTTTGAACAATATGTCCTGGAACTAAAAGCAACTAAACCTCAACCACAAAGGAGAGTTTCATAATAAAAACACTCCGACGCATAAGCTATTAAATTGTTACAGTAAATTTAAATACCTATAAATGTAAAATTAAAACTAGGAATTTAAAAGGACTTGTGGATAATTCAAGCTGCCAGAACTGCCATTTATGAAATTCTTTTTTAATTTTTATTTATTACTTTTCCTTCTAATATTTTGTGTCCTGAATAAACTCCAAATATAAATACATTGACGCATAATTAAAATTTATCATTAATAATGAAAGCTGATTGGTGTAGTTAAAAAAAACCCACATAGGTTCTCGAAGCGGTTTAAAGGGACGCAATATAAGACTAAAATTCAACTCTAACATCAAAGGTTCCTTCGATAGTGACAATATAAAATGGGCTTTTCGACTCAAATTTTAACTTGAATACTCAGGTTTGATTTTTACAGCAAACAACTCCTTGGAATAGTATGGCTGTAGTGACTAAGTTTATTAAGCTTGTTGGTTGGGGGTTTACATTAAAAAATTCTCAGCTTGTATGTTTAAACAATTGGAGTTGGGAACTAACTATTCGATTACAGCCTTGACTCGAAAAAGGCGTTACCGTGGAATAAATAAGGGGAAAATCGAGCAAATAATGAGTCCAAATATTTACTATGAAAGCAATACCGATTCGTGGGAGAAACATAGACGATTTTGATTTAACAAACTGCTCCTTAAAAGTTTTCGTTGCGACCAATAGCGTTATTAAATAGTACTTGTCAGCAGGGCCTGTACTGGACTAGAAAAGTTCAGGAGGGAAAACTGCCTACTGACACGTAACTGCATAACTAGCATGACATACAGAAAAAAGATTAGTGTTTAGATAATAATTATTTTCTATTTAGCATTAAAGTTTAGTACCGTTAGTGCGATGTATATTCTCTATGAATAAGAAGTAGGCTTTTCGTCATATACATTCTTCAAAGTTTACTCACGCTATTTTCATTAGTGGATCATTGGTCAATAAATGTCCAAGGTTCTTGTAAACAATCGTACTCACACCAAGATAATACGCTAAAAGTAACAAAATATGGAACTATCAAAATTTCTAATAATAGCAATATCACCAAAGGGCTTTGGAATGGGATAATTCCGTGTAATTGTTAAATAAATGACTATATGTTAACATTAAGGAAGAAAGTGCTCCACAAGTTGAACACAATTCTGAATTATTGATGAAAATCAAACTCGCAACCTAATTTTGATTATCTGTCACCCATTGGACATCTCGAGCAAGCAGTTGCGAGACGTATGTCATCCGGGAATAGAGAAAAACTAAACCTTTGAATCGGCTCCCCATGTGAGTCTCTGTGGCTCAGTGGGTAGAGATTCTGACCGGGTTCAATTTCCGTAAGTGACTCAGAATTTTTCTGGGCGTTCAGTATGTGGAGCACTATTTTTCTAACCTTATAACCAGGTTGCAAACTTCCTTGTTGAATCAGTTAAGAAATGTTATCATGCGGTTCATGTCAATTGAAAGAAAATCATTTAATGAGATGTAGTGAAGTAAACAAACTCGAGAAAAGAACAAAGTTCGAGCTTTTTTGTATTGTTTTGTCATAGTTAAACAGTTTTGGTTAGAGGAAATGGATTCTCTCAGGCATAAAACAAATATTTGGCTCAAGTTAAACAGAAACCGAGATGTTAACAAAGTAAATAAAGGAGAAGATGAACTAATGCAATTCCTTTTAGAAGAGAACATAATACAATCAATGATTCAATGGAAACTTACTGTTTATAATATATACGTCGTTAGCGTTTGTGCCTCCCTTGCCGTTAACACAGTTGTCAGCCGTTCCGTATCTGTTGTACGTTTTATGTGCGGTGGGACTTGAAGCACACCAACCACCAGATTGGATTGCAAACACTTTGTAACCTCGCTTTCTTGCCAACACAGCACACTTTTCTATTGCTTTCGGACGTGTAATAAAACTACCATCCAATGACTTGTGTGTACCTTCCATTGCTGGGATAGCGCGCTCGTTGTTGTTGTCAGCAAAGCAGCCAATATTCGTGTAGAAACCTGTTGCAAGCAACGATGACACAATATTGTCATTAATTACATAGCTGACATGCATTATTCTACTCTATTTACGACTACTTGATTCATTCTGACGATGAAATACATTGTACCGAAACATAAGCTTAAAACCATTTAGCTGATAAAAAGAAAGAAGTTTGAAAAAAAAAACGTCCTCCTGTTTTTTTTTTCACAAAACGAATTTTACTTTTTTGGTAAAACAAGAGGCTTGTTTCTGCTGACGTAACTGCTTACATTCTGCTTCATTAGCATACAACTTAAGTTGGAGAAAGAACAACAACTGACTTTAAAACTTGAAAATACCATCAAAGTTAATGAGCTATCGAACTTTCGGATCTATAAGTGTTGTTTCAAAGTAGAAATCACTACTCAAAAAAGCAAAACAGCTGGAGGCAAGAACGATGATAAGCCATATATTCTTTGAATAACTACAAATTTTTAGATACACGTCGTAGAATTATTACTCGGCATATCAATCTCATTTTTTCAGAAAAAGTTTGTTTTTCAGAAACATTTCATTGTTCAGAAGCTTTGTTTCTGTAGCTGATTTTGAAAGAAGAGTACTTTGCTAGTGAGGCAAAAATTCTAAACCAAAACTCACTTATAGGCACGAAAACCTAAAAAGAATCTTATATTCTGAAATTTGCATATCATTTTCAGATTGGCGAACTATTGAATTCGCAAAAACTTAATCATCTAGAGCCATTCATCAAGTTGAAACTAATGATAAAGTTAATAGCAAACCTGATTTGAGACGTTCGCTTAAAGCTGACTTGAACAGCTCCGCCGGATAAGAAATCTGGTTTGTTGCAGTATTGTTATCAGGTCCTTGTTGAGGTTGGTCGCGATAAACAGCCCCGTTGAAAGCTGTCATTTCAACAATGCTAACCTTCATCTCTGCGATCGAAAAAATAGGGAAGAATGTTTTTAAACTAAACATATCGCAAGACATAATGCAAAATAATAACAGAACACTGGCTAAATGTAGTGTATAGCTTAAAGGGAGTTCTTGCAAAAGTACACATACTGTGGTTAAGAAGAATTGGAAGCTGTAAATTTTTAAGAAAAGCCATAAAGAATTAAAAATAATTAAGAGATACAAAAAAAGATTATCGGCGTAAACAAATAAAAACAACATTGCTTTCACAAAAATGTTAAAACCGTCCTAAAGCTTAACTTGGCGCCCTTTTCAACGATTTGCGCTAAGAAACTTTGAATGCAAAGACAGACAGTAGCTGGTTTGGAATATTTTTCGATTTGTCGATCAACTTACCAATATGAGTGACTGAAGTTCTATGTCCGAGACTTGGTAGTATTTCTGGATTTTCAATCGCGTTCTTTTCCATGATACTTAATAGGTTTCCGGTCAAAAATTCCGCTATACTTTCACTTGTCCGCACCATTTCGATGGCCTTGTTGGCAGGCTTAAGGTAAAACACAGACCATAAGCATAAAAGACCAAATGCTTTCTTTTTTAAACACATTTTTTTTTCAAATAATGATACATATGTATATAGATATATATAGTTGTACAAAGTATTCGGGTTTTTTTTTATAATTTTCTCTTTAACTATATATGTAACAGAATATGAACGCTCTGAAATGAAAAGCAGTAAGAGGAATTTACGGCTAAGCAAATCAGTGGTAATGGCTCTTCGTTTAATAAAATCTCTTGAGAAAATTGTAATAAATTAGGAAAAAAATTTCGTTAGGGTTTTTTCTAAAACAGCTGAAAATTTCTTTTTGGACGACGCTAAAACGATGGTAAATATAACTGTTTTCAAAGCTCCGAGGGTAAAGTTACTCCGCTAAGCGTAACATTCAATGACTACATCATATAATTACCTCTGGCATTCCATTCCACGCTTCGCGGGTACGACTGTCCAATAGATTGTCGAGGACACAAGCAGCGTTCTGGTAGAGCAAAAAGTGAATTCAAATTTTTTTGTTTTTTTTTATTGCTTTGCTATTCAAATGTTTTGAGAAAACTTCAATGATTACATCAAAAATAATTTTGCAGCACTGAGGAGTCAGGTTTATAAAGACAAGTGGTCAATCATTTTTTTAAACATAACAGTTCGAAGGGTTTTCTTATCAATTTTCACCATCCTAAAAATCACAGAACATCAATCTTTTTAAGATGTCTTAAAAACTAGTAACTATTCATTAACTTATCAATTTCTTAGACCGATTATATCTATACTTTTCTAATCTTTAACAATATGGATTACTTTATTAGGAAACTTATAATAATTTAAAGATTGGAAATAGAGTTACCTGTGACAAATCAGTAATATTTTGGCTCGTCATGTTCTGCATACTTGTATTGGTCATTTGCAAAACATCGTCAACAAAATCAATTGCAACGCAAATGTCACCAGCATAAATTTTTTCATTCTTAGGGTTTGTAATGTGCTTTAGTTCGGATGTTATTTCAAAGACAGCTGACAACGTGAGATTCTCAGCAAGCTTCAAGCTGTCCATCTGAAAAAAACCCAAATATATTTAGATAGAGAAACACGCTTTAGAGGTAAATGATTTCAAAACCACTTAAATATGCAAATAAAAACGACAATAGTACGCAGCGAACTATTCGCCCTTACTTGCAGTCGTGTACTCAATGGCAGCAGCTCAACGAGTTCGGACCGAAAGCATGTAAAGGTGCAATGGCTGCCGCTATACGTTCCCTGTACGACCTCGGAGCACAGCTCCACAACCAGAAGTAATTGGCTGGGTGTCGATTTTGTTGAGGGAGAAAAATCGGAATTCCCAAGAAAAACCCTTGGAATCAGATCGAGATTCATAGAGGTGCGAGGGCTACCGTTTGACGATCCTGGCACCCGTTAAACTAAAAATCCACCTCTAAAATACCTCTGCTACTACGATTGTTGCCGTGGTGATGTAGTGATTCTCTTACCGGACTTGTAGACAAGTAGGTCGCAACATTTTTTCTCTCGTAATCTTTATGTATGTATGCATGCATGCTTATGTTTAAATGGTTAATCGTTTAGTTGTTAGAACGCTACACAGTATTGGAAAACCAATGGTATTTAAAACTGTTTGGTAATACAGCAAAAATCATCTACATTTATACATGCAAATATACGGACGAAAAACAAACATACTCAGCACACTTCTATGTTATTGTACTTTAAAAAAACGACACTTTAATCGAAGATGAAACGTACTTTGTTTTTGAGTTTAACAAGTTGTTTGCTTAAGCATGTTACAAGGTTCGGAACGTCCCAAACTCCTCCTCTGACGCCTGACATGCATCTTCGATGAGCGATACCTGTGATAAATTTAACGAGACACCGTGCAATAATAATTAATGGTTTGGACCAACCAAGCTTTGGATAAATGCTGTTCCCTAAGAGCGGAATATTGGTATCTCCTTTCAAAAAATCTAAAACAAGTGCTTCCTTGATTCTAGTACATTTAGTACAAAGGGTGCCTTTTCCTTCTTGTGTGAAAGTATTTGATCTTTTCCGTATGCATATTTTTTTCTGTGGAATGGTAAATGCTTCCGTAAATTGATTAATTGATGCTGGGTATTTGATAAACTAATATACACTTAATGTATAGTCACCAAGGAAACATTAGTTTTGTTTTCCCGAGAGTCCCGAATTTCCTGAGACGAAATCGAGGGAAACACCAGAACTCAAAGGGAAAACAGAACTAACTTGTTTCCCGGGGGACTATACATTAAGTGCTTTGTTATAAATTTAGACTTTCCCTTTTATTGAGACTTTTTTATGGTGATGTGTTCGGCGCACGGGCAACAATTGGGCAAGTGTGTTACGGTCGGGATACATTTGAATTTGATCAGGGGCACGTGACCAAGAATCAACCTATCACAGTGCTCATTTTGTTGAGTGAAAGTCTATATATAAAACAAAACCTACTGTACAACCTGTTAGCTGGAAAAAAGTACAAAAGAGATCTGACTTGCCAGTGTGTGTTGGTTGGGGACAAATTTGAGAATCCTCACTGCCTGCGACGGTGTGTTTCCACGATACATCTTGGCTCCATTCTGCAGAACAGTACGCCGTGTCGCCTGAAGGAGCTAAAGAATAAAGGGTCACTCAGCCATTCTAACAGCCCTTCAAAGCAGTGAATTTGAGTGGTACCCAAGGCGTTCGATAACTAACCTTTGAAATTCTAAGTTGAATGCTATGGTGGACTTTGAAGGCATCTAGCAAAAGATAATCAGTGATCTCTGGCCGCATGGATTTGACCGATCTTATTTACGCCACCTTACAACAATAGCTAGTTCTTGCTGGTCTGGTTTGAAACGTTATGGTCTCTGTTAGTTTCGGAGAAGTTTGCCATTTTCATCAGTGTCTCCAAAAACGCTATTGAAACCTAAAAGTGAATTAAAGTTGACAAGAACAAAAACTTCTAAGCTATGGAACTATAACTAAGGAATCTGAATGAACGTGAAACCAACTGCTTGCTACCTCGCTAATTGCAGCCTTAATTAGGGAACGCAAGTACTGATTGAAAAACGAAGGCTCATAATTACTATTGATTGTTAGTTATCCGATTTTAATACCTGAACCAGACAAGTGCAATGTTTTCTTTTAAAGCAAGATACTTGGACCAATTTTTTCCAATTGTGCCGTCTGTATAAAAGAATGGGCTAAACTGCACGTGCGACTGATAAGTGTTTCACCAAATAGAAAATCATTTTTCATTACCTTGTAAAGATCTCGTTTTGATCCAGTAAGATATAAGAAAAACCCGGACTGTATGAATATACCAACCTTTGCAGTGTCGGATGTCAGTGTCAAGGACGAATCCTATGTTGCACTGACAGCGATAGCTACCCGCAGGGGTGTTAATACATTGATGTTCACAGCCTCCATTCTCAACTGAACACTCGTCTAGGTCTATATTTAAAGAAAAAGGAAAGAATATCCTTTCATTATCTCATTGTATAAAGTCTGGAACGGTAAAAAAGTCAAGTTTCTCAGGGGCATACCAAGCATTAGCAGGCTTTTGTTATACAACATGCCACGTTTTTCTTCAAAAAAATAATATTCCTACCTAAGCATTGTCTTCCGTTACCAGCGTAACCCCGATGACAAATACAGTCGAAAGACGTTCCGTTTCTCGTACAATAAGATGAAGCAGCACATTTTAATGGGCAATCTTCGGGCTCTATAGAATGTACAAAATAGATAAGGTTTATAAATGCAATAAAATTTAAGAAGATGGAACTACAAAAATCTTAATACTCGTGTAGCGTAATAATTTCATAATTGACGTAATAAGAATTTTAACTATGGTTTGGACACCACATTCCAAATGGGGCAGAAGTTTAAAAAAAGGGATTACATCACGGGTTACGCATTATTTCCCAGAAACCGCTGAACACATTGCATAAAACAGAATACAGAATTTCGAAGTTTTGTTCCAATCCTCTTTGATTTGTTTAATACGAAATGCGAATTTTGGGAAATTCCGGTTCTCTACTTAGTAAACTACTGTGTTTTTTAACTTACCAGTTATCTCTATAATATGAAAGGCGTCAATTTCAACATGGATATCTCCAATTAAACTCCTCTTCACTGCCAGCTCAATTGCCTTTTTCGGCAAGGTTGGCTCAGGGCTAAATACAATCTTGAACTCTGTTAATGTCTTTCCTTCACTGTAGAGAAACCAAAAATCGAGTTGAGGTTGGAAAGACAGAAAAAAATATAACAACTTAAGTAGTGACACTTCTTTTATGATTCTGAGTTCCATATTTGGTTATATCTTTTAAATGAAGTTGTAACCTTTTTTTTAAAAACCTCCAAATCGTTTCCACAAGCAGCAAAGAGATGATGCGAAAGAAAATGGTAAATTTATCTCAATTTGATTGTCATTAAGCTTCTCAAGTAAAACAGACCCTTTTAAAGCAAAATCTACATTAACTCTATCTGAGAAAAGAAAATGAGACCAGCACCAAATTCCGCACTTCAGTATTAGCAAAATTACAAAAATTCGTAAACACTCCCCCAAAACTAATGTAGATATAGTTTTGAAAATTGATCATTTGTCCTCATTTCTAAGGAGGTAGAAACATGGAAACGAGGCTGGTCAAGCGCCTATGCCCGTCGATTATACTTTTCGTTGGAAAGTTATTCAATTTCAAGCCTCTGTATCTAAAATTGCGGCCTTTTTTATGAAACTTTGTAGCCTGACTAATATTTTTGTGCTGAAAGTGACTCGCTACTCGTTTTAACCGAACACAACTTTACGTCATGCTTGCGAGAAAACGGCTAATTGATAACGGCTAAATTATGATTAACTCCTGATGACTTTTAGTCCAAAACATTGACAAGATGTTTTAAACCTTTTTATTACAAACTAACCTTTTATCAGGATTGCTAATTTTTTGTTAAAAACAAAATAAACATGTTAGAACAAAACAACTAACTAAAATAACTCCAATGCCATTCACGCGGGTAGCATCTTTTTATTTTTTGAGCAAAATAAAGTGACTGCCCTCTATTAACTTACTTTAAGTCGTCTGACGTCACATTTCTTTCACAAGCAGAATATTGAAAAAAAGAAAACTCTCCAAGTACTAAAGGAAATAAACTTGATTTTAAGACAAAAGATTCATTCAAAAGGCATTTAACATAAAATTACCTGTTGTGATATCGCAGAACTTTAACATACTTGAAGTAACTGTCTCCCTTATACAGCTCACGTACCTTTGTAAGGCAAGCAAAAAATTAGTTTAATTGAATTGAACTTATATTGAAAAAACATTAATGAGACGTTTTCTAATGAACATTGCTATAAAGATCAAAATACAATAAGTGGTGACTCATGTTTTGATAAAGGAACCATTTTTATAAAAAAATTCTGATAGGCTGCATGCAAGATTGGAAAAAGCATTTGATATTTTTAAAAGGACAATAAATAGTACAGTAATGCTGGGTAAACTGTCAGACTTTCTTGTTTTGATTTTCTATGCTTTTATTTTGTTAGAGTAGTGGTATGCAATAGGCCATTTTTCGTTTACGCTGCACAGCGCACAAACAAAACCTTCAAGTTGAGGGTAGGTGCTCGTTTCATTCATATTTGCTATTTTTAGCACTTCGCCTTGATTTTTAAAAAGGTAATTCAGAAATAGTCAATGGAGGTTTTTTTCTAGTATGAAATAGTCATGATAACTGAGAATGAAGCCAAATCATAAGTCGACGCAATACAACTTACATTCTTTTCAATTTTGCTCTGGAGATTCTTGTACGTGACACTAGTGTTGTCCCAAAACTCGTCTCTAAAATTTGTCGAAGAAAGCCGGAGATCAATTTTATACACTCTGTCAAGACCTGATGAGCGAGAAATTTAAATTAAACACAGTTGATTTGAAAAATTAAACAATTATTAAAATAACTTTAGCTGAAGCAATTTGTTAAACAATCAAATAACCTTTGAATTAAATATGAAGCCCATTTTGCGTGTCTATGTACTTTTTTTCAGTTCGACCACTATGCCCGAATGTTGATAAAAAACCCATACACTTGAAAAGCATTTTACTGCTTCTATAAAATAACAAACTGTCAAAAACTGTCGTGTCTATGTACTCTCTTACAGACATGGTTTTCTGACGTTCTCGACCAACTTGCCCTTGAATTTGGCTCACTCTCTATTCAATGTATCTATTAGCATACATAAATTCTGAACCATAAATTGCTTATACTCAAAATAAGCAAATTTTTCATTATCTATAACTCTATAACTCTATCTATAACGAATAAATGGAAAACGATTACACAAGAGAAGAATGTATTAGAATAACACCAAGGTTGCAAAACTGAAAAGAAAGCACGAAATAAGAATTTTAGCAAGAACTTACGGACGCAGTGTGTCCCGTTGCCCCGGTATCCGAGTACACACGTGCAGATGTAAGATCCCGGTATGTTGGTGCATTTTCCATGGTTAACGTCGCAATCATCTAATCCTTGCGCACACTCATTGATGTCTGTGGTGAGATTAAAACTTATTCAAAAAGTTTAACGACAATACAAAGTTTTAATTTATATATAGTTCGGGCGATCAGTGAAAAACATATTTAAAATCTGATGTACTGTATATATAACCTGATCTGTAATTAAAAATGCTTAAAATATTTTTCCACAAAGTTTTAGCCGTCCGTATATATCTGTTGCCTTTCTCAAATATTAATTTTTTATACACTTGAGGATGGCAACGGTACATCTACATCGTATTTTTAAAATTCAAACGTTTATTAACTTGGTAGTGCAGAACATTCATGATAGGGGCAGGGGGAGTGGGGGATGGAAAGGGAAAGGCATTTGAACTAAATTAACTTTTTCCAAGGAAATTTTTTCCATGCAGTTGTTTTTTTATCATTTGAAATTAGTTAGAGTGACGTAATTAGGGTAAACAACTAAAATAAAAAAAAAACAAAACAACAGAAGATCATGCAAGGGTAAAAGGAAACCATCGCCCCC